>CAWUPM010000674.1:0-95859 GCA_963924295.1 Dioctria rufipes | reverse complement strand
GTCTTGCGATGAAACCTACTCAACAAATTAAGAAGCTAGTCTATACAAGCCTAAAGGATGACATACCTACACAACGAAGGTCAAATATTGTGTACAAAGTCAACTGCATTGACTGTACACATTGCTATATATGTCAAACTTCCAAATGCCTAAAAACACGACTTGATCAGCATCGATATTACATTAATAGGCTACACCATCGTCTGCACTTGCAGCACATACAATCGAGACCCAACACAAATTTAATTTTGACCAGGGCACATATACTACATATGGAAAATAATAAACGCAAGCGTGAGATTAAAGAGGCTTGCTACATAGTGAGTCACAGCGACAGAGTAGTCAATATGAGACGAGACATGGAATGCCTACATCCCACATACCATAGTCTATTACACAAATGTGACGGACCTGCAGATCATCTACACTGATCATTGAACCCGTAATATCATGACCTTGCACTTGTGAGAGATTCCACTAAACAATGCATCAGTACGAAAGAATTTTACTTACACACTTTGCGCTTAGCTATTAGATATAGACGTTTTATTTTATTACTGTGATCTAATCTTGTGTTTTTTATTTTTTATTTTGTTTACGTTATACATCTGTCGACCTAAATTATTTTAATCATTTATTTATTTATTTATTTTTCAACATGTGTTTTACATAATTTTTCTTGTTAATTATATATTTAAGTGTGAGTGACATTTTTTAAACAAGATGTAAAAAATATTTCTATCATCATCACCAGATTAGCTCTACGTAAGTTTTTAGTGTATTGTGTAAATATCTTTTTAATTCCTCAGAGGATTTTCTCACATTTTTACAATTCATATTTTCTACATTTGTATATTTATTCTCCATCCGATATCCATAAGGTTTCTCATTCATTTCATTTTTTTTTTCTCTTTTTTTTTTCTCTTCTTTTTTACTCCTTATTTTAATTAATTCATTTCACATTTTTCTGTTAGCTCTATAATGTACAATAAAATAAAAATATTTTTTCTATCTTTGTTAACTTAATACAGGGCCTGATGATGGGTCAAGCCTGACCCGAAACGTTGCCGCCCAAATAAAGCTACTTTAAAAAAACAAGCCTTTTTATACCGGAGAACCCCGAAAAACAACCATTTTCTTAAATTCTTATAAATATTGAACACCCGGTAAAAACAATTACTACCATTGTATTCCTCCTCCTGGGCAAGTAATATGGAGAGTACCAGTTTCACTCGAAATATCGAGAATCTTTATGGATCTGACGTCAAAAGTAAGATGAAGATATATATGAATACTAACCGGAGAATATCTAAGCTAATCCCAAGACGCGTTTTTCTACTAAGATGTAGAGACATGGGCATCACACCAAATTTCATAAACCACACATGCCAAGGCATTTTAAAATTACCACACAACAACAACAAAACATACAGTTGCAGATATAAAAAACTTTTTAACACCACTTGCAGGTCTTTACTGAATACCGAAATTTCCGTCTGTTGCTCTGAAATTAGAAACACAGAGAAACTCAAAGCTACTGTCGAACTTTTCCTCCACCAACACATCACGCATGAATTACTTGAACCTTTTCTTCGCACTCAATCCAGGATCCTAGACACCGCTCTAATGAAGAACCATTCTCAACTACACAGAAAGTTTAATATTCTAATACACAACTATTTGCACGCTGCAGATTTTTTCTTTGATGAAAACTGCATTGAAAATCTCACACACACGGACATCCCCATAGAAGCTAAAATAGTACTTAGTCTTGGTCCCAAATTCAACATGCCAACTAAAAAACACCAAGTCCCTCTGATTGACTTAATTGCTGATATTGAAAACATCCTTGCTGATGTCCCGGATTTCAATGATAAAAATACCCTACGCGCTGATTGCGCCGCTTCAATAAAGAACTTTATTCAACATCATAAGATGAATAAAATTGAAAAATTCCTCTTCCACTGCATCAACAAAACTAAAAGGTTCCTCAATACCAATAAAGATCTATACATAATCAACTCTGACAAAGGAAACAAGACCGTCATTATTAAAAAATCCGACTATGAGCATAGAATGTCCAACATGCTACAGGATACGAACACATACATACCCTTATCAGAAGATCCAATGAGAAAACTCATAAATAAAAATAATAGATTAGTTAATAAACTGCTTGATAAACATCTCATTAATAAACTACAGAGACGACAATTACTCTGTGAGACAGAAACATGCCCTAAGATCTACGGACTACCTAAAGTGCATAAAGAAGGCTGCCCCCTAAGACCTGTAGTAGCCAACATAAACACACCGGGCTACAAACTATCAAAATTTATCAGCAACACACTCAGATCAACAATCAACCCAGATCTGAATTTGAGGAACTCACTACATCTCAAATGCCTAATATCCGGAACCACACCGCCTCCACTCCATAAACTAGTTTCTTTCGATGTGGAATCTCTATACACCAACGTGGACATAAAACTGGCTCTTCAAACAATTGACGAAAAATGGTCTGACATTGAACAGTTAACTCCCATTGATCAACCTCTCTTCAAGGACATCGTTCGTTTCTGCGCATCAGATTGCAATTTTTTCTCCTATAATGGAAGTTTTTACGCACAAAAATTCGGTTTGGCAATGGGAAACCCACTCTCAAGTGTTTTGGCTGATTTAACGATGGACATGATACTGTCAACTGCCATTAACCGTCTCACTAACCAACCTGCCTTCATATATAAATATGTTGATGACATAGTAGCCGCAGTGCCTGAACACAAGATCAACGACACTTTGAATACTCTTAACAGTATTCATGATAAGATCAGGTTCACCGTTGAATTGGAAGAAAACAACAAAATACCTTTCCTAGATATGATGATAATACGCAATAATGACCTTAGTATCATCACAGACTAGTATAGCAAGCCATGCTCATCCAATAGAATACTTAATTATTTATCCTACCACCCACACTCCATGAAGATTAACGTGGCATCTGGCTTCATAAACAGAGTCCTCCAACTTAGTGATTCGTCCCTCATCGACAAAAATGTTTCATTAATTAGGGAGACATTATACAAGAACAACTATCCAGTTCACATAATAAACAAATTGCTGTTTAACGCATTACGAAAAATATGTTTCAGCAACCTGAACCTCAACTCCAATAGCCAACACCAAAATAATGTTCCTCCACAATCACCTGAAGTAATCCCACAGTCACCAGTAACAACTCCTTTTCACAGAGGACTTAGTTACATACATCCATTGTCACTACACATACAAAGAATTATTAATCGTCACGCCAGTAATATACGTCTTGCGATGAAACCTACTCAACAAATTAAGAAGCTAGTCTATACAAGCCTAAAGGATGACATACCTACACAACGAAGGTCAAATATTGTGTACAAAGTCAACTGCAATGACTGTACACATTGCTATATAGGTCAAACTTCCAAATGCCTAAAAACACGACTTGATCAGCATCGATATTACATTAATAAGGCTACACCATCGTCTGCACTTGCAGCACATACAATCGAGACCCAACACAAATTTAATTTTGACCAGGCACATATACTACATATGGAAAATAATAAACGCAAGCGTGAGATTAAAGAGGCTTGCTACATAGTGAGTCACAGCGACAGAGTAGTCAATATGAGACGAGACATGGAATGCCTACATCCCACATACCATAGTCTATTACACAAATGTGACGGACCTGCAGATCATCTACACTGATCATTGAACCCGTAATATCATGACCTTGCACTTGTGAGAGATTCCACTAAACAATGCATCAGTACGAAAGAATTTTACTTACACACTTTGCGCTTAGCTATTAGATATAGACGTTTTATTTTATTACTGTGATCTAGTCTTGTGTTTTTTATTTTTTATTTTGTTTACGTTATACATCTGTCGACCTAAATTATTTTAATCATTTATTTATTTATTTATTTTTCAACATGTGTTTTACATAATTTTTCTTGTTAATTATATATTTAAGTGTGAGTGACATTTTTTAAACAAGATGTAAAAAATATTTCTATCATCATCACCAGATTAGCTCTACGTAAGTTTTTAGTGTATTGTGTAGATATCTTTTTAATTCCTCAGAGGATTTTCTCACATTTTTACAATTCATATTTTCTACATTTGTATATTTATTCTCCATCCGATATCCATAAGGTTTCTCATTGATTTCATTTTTTTTTTCTCTTTTTTTTTCTCTTCTTTTTTACTCCTTATTTTAATTAATTCATTTCACATTTTTCTGTTAGCTCTATAATGTATAATAAAATAAAAATATTTTTTCTATCTTTGTTAACTTAATACAGGGCCTGATGATGGGTCAAGCCTGACCCGAAACGTTGCCGCCCAAATAAAGCTACTTTAAAAAAACAAGCCTTTTTATACCGGAGAACCCCGAAAAACAACCATTTTCTTTATTCTGTTGAAATAAAGAATCAACTCCGGCTGAGTTGGGAGAAGAGCGGCCATCCAAGATACTTCGGCCAACAAGCTAGAAGCTTGATACCCACTTCCATTGAAACTCGTTTCGATAAAAGATCGAATTTGGAGCTTTCCAACATCCCACCATTGACTAAGAAAAAGAAAGTCAGATTTCCTCTCTTGCCAATCAACAGATAGTTGTTGAATATCCAGTATGCAGTTCTTCTTTCAACTAGAGTGCTGGTTGCCACTACAAAAAGATGATCGCTAACGGAACACACTCATGAGTGACACCAACGAAATGTTCTAGTATTCCAGGTGAGACGTCAAGACTATCGATTCTGGAGCCTGCGAGGCTTCCATGGATATTTCGCGGGACCTCCGTGTATCCACGATCCAATGAGAGATATCCATGAGTCTGAAAACACGAACAAAATTCGTCAATCGAGTAGCATTGAAGGAGTTGAACTCAACTCCGGAATGCCGATCCATTGACGTATTCAGCGTGCAGTTTAACTCACCTTCGAGGATAGTTTCGCCGCTAAAATTGACCAGACATGATTGAACACTATCAAGAACTTGCCGTGTAATATCCTGATCATGACGAAGGTACACGTTTATTACCTTTATATGTTTGTCTTGAACGACAAAGTCCAAGGAAGACGCGAAGCCTCGGAAAGTATATGTAAAACAGTAGACGATAGTGCGAATTTGTTGGATACAATGACTGCCATTCCTGAGCCTCGGCGAGGCGCGGGTGTGAAAAACATTGCATATCATAACGTTCAAGTTGCGTATAGGTACCTTGAGGAAAATTCGTCTCCTGCAAAAGTGTAATGGCTATATCGAACATTTTGACGTGTTCGATAGTACTCTGAAGTTTTTTATGATCACTGAAACTCCCGGTGTTAAGAGACGCTATCTTACACATTCAAAGAGATAAGAAGCTCAAACGATGATGGTACGACATCTACTGACGAGGAGAATCGGCCCAGCGATGCTCCTGAATCAACACCTTCACTTTCCTACGAAGTCGTTCTAACCGAGCTACATCGTTGTACTTCCTGTGCTTCTTGGACTCCTGTTGTAGTAATTGAAGTTGAGAAAGTAACAACTCTGGCCTCTCCAGATCCTTTACAAGAATACTCCAGATTTTATCTGAATTCCTCTTGTACTGGAGCTGGGCATGAATTTCGGAGATCTTCTTCCTAGGAAGGGTTTCCATCCCCTTCGAGACTTCAAATTGGCTACCAGTCCAAATGATTTTATCACACGACTCTTAGCTACCGACGCGCAAGAGAGCAGTCTCATCTAAGCCGGTCATGTCGCAGTCTGAAAGCTGCTCGACAGATGTTTCCAACCCTCTCACAGCAACCTTCGAAATGCCAGTGTCGTGTCCCAATGCAAATCAATTGAACTGAAGAACCGTTGAATTAAATAAAAGACATTTCCCGAATTATACTAGAACACTTCTTTATATACAATTAACTTTCACATTACCGAGACTTTCCTATCTTACGTTAAAATGTAGACTACCTGGCGCTTAGGTAATCTGAACCGACAAACGAAACTTGATGCGCCCAAACAGCATCTAGAACTTGACTGATCGCTTAATGGCGCTCGCCAGACCAGTCATTGGTCTTTTATTGCGCCAATATTCGGAAGTAAACTTGTACTCGTAACGCGGATGTAAACAAACGACAACAACCTTGTCGTTTATTGTACCGGTTGCAGCACCTGAGTTGCTTAGTTGTAAACAATCGCCTTACATAATAATTACCATGTGAGGTAAATTATTATCGTAATCGTCGATTGCTCCACTAAGCGCTCATTGCAGCCAGCTGTTGGGCTAAACAGCAAAACAACCGACAGTTGCAGAACAATATCATGAGAGGTTATTGCTTAGCAATTGCTGATTATTTCGCTGTAATGCCTTTGGCTGTTGGAAGAATATTTCGTAAGCTGTTGTCCAAGTCTTCTCCCATAGTTGTGGCCGGAATGGCTCATCCAATATGGGTAATCTTTTCTCTCCCTGTCCTGAAGCTACCTCTACGTTGCATTTTGTATTCTATTTGCTGTCTGGATTACTGATATCTGGTCTCATGTTTTCTGCCACGTTCCTGTAAGCCTCATCTATTCTGGCTTCGAACTGATTTCTTGGACTGTAATTATTGGATACCACTGGACCACAAGCTGTGACATTTCTAATAACGGAACTTCTTTCAGTGCTTCGTTGGCGCCTTGAATCCACAATTTCCTATTCACGCAGTCGATAACAGCTCTGTAACTGAGGAAATCCATTCCAAGGATACCGTCCGCTGGAATTGAATTTGTGTCACCAACGGCGTTAGATTTACAAGCTTGCTGACTGTTATCTATTAGCAGCTTCGCCTCACAAGTCCCTATGGAGCTCCTAGCAAATCCAAACAGTCCTCCAGTTAGTATTTTGTCATGTGTATTTATATATATATCTCTTTTTATCCTAGCGACCTTCATTAAGCTACAAGTGGATCTAGTGTCAATTAAAAGCCTAAACTTACCTTCTAAAGCTATGTCCGATGGCATTGTGATGACGAACTTATTCTGAGAATCTAATTTTGCATTGGCTTTCTATTCTAGATATTTCTTCAGACAATTCTCCGTATAATGGTCTCGTTTTCGGCAGAACTGGCTGTAAATCCCCTCCCCTGCCGTAAGGTATCTTCCATTAATGCCTTCTTAAATATCTCCGACTCTGACGTGATGTATTCGGGATGATTCCCGGTCTTCCCTTCCTCATCTCTGGTGTAATAGCTTGAAGCCTTTCCGAGTCCTTTTGGAAATAGAGAGTTTCCTCCTGTACTCCTTCAAGCGATCGAAATTTTCTTCCAGTTAGATATACTTGGGTCGGTTTATGCATGACGCCAGCTTTGAATGTCACAACTGCATCCGCGTCCAGTTCTGCAATCAGAGCTCTATCTCCTCCCGGGTTATTTATCGAGATCGCCGCTTTTATCTGATCGAGCATTTCTTTCATCCGGTCTGCGAACTCCCTGATATCTTCGCCTGGCCTCTGCCTGCATGCCAGCATTTCTGTTCGCAATGCACTAACAGATTTTTTTGGCATGTAAGCTGATTTGATTACTTGCTGGAAAGAATCAAAATCTTTTAGCTCCTGCGAGTTTACCAAGTAGTACGCATCGTCCGATAAGCGATAATTTATACACCTGATGAAACACTCCTGCTCTTCTTGTGTCAGTCGATCGTGTAGCTCTTTACTGCAACTCAGGAGGCGATATACCTCCTTCGAAAGCCTGGATGATCTTTCTCCGGATAGCATGGGTACATACTTGGATACTAGATCCATTACTTTTTCGTGCACGTCTGTCATATTACATACATACATCAATACGCTGCCCCTGATTATTCCCTTCAACTCCTATCGTTATTGAAAATTAATCTGTAAACCGAACTAGACTCAAACCTCTTGAACAAAATTATTTCCGAAAACTCCGATCTATAATTACAATCATTATACTCAAGACTATTAAACAGAACAACGATTAGTCTTCTTAATTTACTATTTACGTTTCTTAGCCTCCTATTGCCTAACAACAAGTTTATCAAAGGTCAACCCGATTATTATTTTCGATACTTCTTAATCTGACACGCTAAAGAACAAAAACAAAAAAAAAACAAATCCAGTATTTCTTTATTTTTATACCCTAGATGAAATCATAGGGGTATACTAAGTTTGTCATTCCGTTTGTAACACCTCGAAATAATGATGGTAGAGCAAAATGGATTGGACACCCATTCATAATATTAAAAGTTATTTCGATTTTTGCATGTCCGTCCGTCCGTCCGTCTGTCCGTCCGTCCGTCCGTGCGCACGATAACTCCAGAATGCGTATACTTAGAAAGCTGAAATTTTGTGCACGGACTTTAAAAAAAAAAGTAAAATTAAGTTCGAAAATGAGACAAATCGGGCAACTCCTTCGTGGGGTTGCCATATAAAAATTTCGTTTTCCGCTATATATTTGGACACTGCCTGAGAACGCATCGACGTAGAGAGCTGAAATTTCGCACATGATGTTCTTACTACATTAGCAAATAAAACTGCAAAAATGGACTAAATCGGGCAACTCCTTCTTGGTGTTGCCATATAAAAATTTCGGTTTTTTACGTATACTTTGAAAACGATCAGTCCAAGACATTTTTATTGTACCAAAAACTTCTGCAGAATACGAAATGCTATAAAATTGGTTATTACCGTTTTTTCTGTGCGACAAACTGTTCTAGAAATATATGCGAAAAACAACTTCAAAAATCAAACTCGCATAGATCGGTGACCATACGAAATTTAATATGTACGGGCATTCATCTAGAGTATCATAAGAATTGGTCTTAGACCAATTCTAGCTTTTTTACTTGTTATATATAAAATCTTCTTACTAATTAGGTAGGGTAGGTCCATGCACGAAAACCAATACAAAAATCAGTTATGTGTACAAAACATATATACATCTCATTGCTATACATTGACCTTTATAATGTCATGCATTCAAAACAGGAGATCCACCGAGTGCAGAACAAAACATAAATAATGACGGAAATTGTAAATAAGGTCCCACACGACTCGCAAATATCAATGGTTCAATTATGGCTTTTGGGCGTTATCTCCCGGAGCCAAGTCATCCATCTGTCACGCACCAGCTAGAGCTTTTACATTAAACATATCGCACTTAGTCGCGTAGAGTGTCATAAGGCAGAAATTTATGGTTACAAGTTATGACCGTACATAGATGGGAAATTTTACTATATTTTATTAGTAATACGGAATTATTTAAGATTATTCCGTTAAATACCGTTATTTTTATAAAAATCTGTCTTGCTGAGAATATAGTTTAAAATTAAGTTCTGCAATACAGTCACAACCTGTTTAAGCAAAAATAATACTTCTTCAAATTAAGAGAAATTATTTGCAACACTGTCGTAACGTCATATAATGCCCTTTTACTCGCTAACTACGAAGTTTTTGTTTCCTGATTAATTCCTGAAATACTGTCATAAGTATGATATGCCTACTTGATATAATCTTAAATTTAATACGTCCAATTGTTATACCCTAGATGAAATCTATTAGGGTATACTAAGTTTGTCATTCCGTTTGTAACATGTCCGTCCGTCTGTCCGTCCGTCTGTTCGTCCGTCTGTGCGCACGATAACTCGAGAAGGCTAATACTTAGAGATCTGAAATTTTGTACACGGACTTAAAAAAAAAAGGTAAAATTAAGTTCGAAAATGAGACAAATCGGGCAACTCCTTCGTGGGGTTGCCATACAAAACTTTCGTTTTCCAATATATATTTGGACACTGCCTGAGAATGTTTTTACTACTAGCAAATAAAATGTCAAAAATGGACTAAATTGGGCAACCCCTTCTTGGTGTTGCCATATAAAAATTTAGCTTTTTTACAAATACTGCGAAAACGATAAGTCCAAGACATTTTTATTGTATTAAAAACTTCTTCAGAATACAAGATTCTATAAAATTGGTTATAATCATTTTTTCTGTCCGATGAACCGTTCTAGAAATTTATGCGAAAAACCACTTCAAAAGTCAAACTTGCACAGAAGGGTGACAATGCGAAATCTCATAAGGGCATTCATCTAGGGTATCATAAGAATTCGTCTTAGACCAACTCTAGCTTTTTTCTTGTTTTTATTTTATTTTAAACTACGCAAAACAAATTTTAAATTAATTTTCACTGTACACTAAAAAAAATGCACAAAAATTATGTAGATGCCCTGTAATACGAAAAGTTGTTTAGAATGCTTGTTGTATGTACCTATGCCTAGTATATAACCGGTTGGGGTTGCTAAATTAGCTCAACTCCTGGTATGTGTGTGTTTGGAGTAGCTAAATTAGCTTTGCTCCCAGTGTGTGTGTTTGTGTTGAGTAGCTCATAAAGATCAACTCCTCAAATGATGTAAGTGTAATTTCTAATTAAAAAAACAAAAAAAAAAATCCCAATACACAAAACTTAATTTAACACTTCTTACTTTTAGCCTGAAAATAAAAGAAAATTAAGAATGGAGCAGCTAAAAAGCATAACTCCCAAAATTAAAGAAAAAATGGGGCAGCTAAAAAGCGTAACTCCCACAATACTAAAAAAAAAATAATTAACCAAAAAGATAATTATAACATAAAAACATCAAAACCAAAAATCACCATACATCACTTAAACTTTTACCGGATGCGCCAATTGTCGTGTCCCAATGCAAAGCAATTGAACCGAAAAATTATTGAATTAAATAAAAGACAATTCTCAAATTATACTAGAACACTTCTTTATTCATTTAATGAATTTACACATTACCGCGACTTTCTCTATCTTACGTTAGTGTAGACTACCTGGCGCTTAGGTAATCTGCACCGACAAACGATACTTAATGCGCCCAAACAGCAGCTAGAACTTGACTGATTGCTTAATGGCGCTCGCCAGACCAGTCGTTGGTCTTTAATTGCCCCAATATTCGGAAGTAAACTTGTACAACAACCTTATCGTTTGTTCTACCGGTTGCAGCACCTGAGTTGCTTAGTTGTAAACAATCGCCTTACGTAATAATTACCATGCGAGGTAAATTATTATCATAATCGTCGATTGCTCCACTAAGCGCTCATCGCAGCCAGTTGTTGGGCTAATCAGCAAAACAACCGACAGTTGCAGAACAATACCATGAAAGGTTGTTGTTTAGCAATTGCTGATTATTTCGCTGTAATGCCTTTGGCTGTTGGAAGAATCTTCGGTATATTTGGCCATCACAAGCTCCCCTATCGTCCCCTTTGAGTGGGGCGGCTTTGATGTGACTGGCTTTGCTGGCTCTAGAGGAGGCAGTATCGCCCGGTCCACCTTATTCCTCCTCCTCGTCCTTCTGTTCTTGCCTAGTAAGCTAATAGACTCCTCGTCAGAAGTAACCATGCTTTCACGTGCTGACGTGGCACCGTTTATAGCCGGAATTTATTTTGCCTCTGGGACAACGTCAGGCGTTTTAGCCACTAGCTGATCCAAAATATAATAATAATGCATTATCTTGGAAAAATCAATCTTTTCAAGTTGGATGAATCAACAAGAGAATTGTTCAAGTGCGGTTTGATGAAATTTTTGGGGCAACATAAATTATGCTTTAGAGACAATTTCTGGGAAAATTTTACAATTCTTGCTTTTGTACCAACAATTTCATTAAATGATTTAACACAAAGTCCACTTTGTTGAAACAACAATTTGGAATTGTTTTCTGTCAAATAAATTTTTTTCAACGTAGGAAGCTAAAAATTGTCATACAGCACTTTCATAAAAATTGTAAGTATAAGTTAAAAAAATTGAGGTTTTTTTATATACTGTGAAAATGATCTCTCTTAGTGGTTTTTATCATATCTACTTAAAAGTTCTTCAGAATATAAGATCCTATGAAATTGGTAAAAATCATTTTTATTTCCAAGGAACCGTTCTAGAACTAGTTGCGAAAAACCATTCAAACTTTAACAGAGATCATACGATATAATGATATTTATTTAGCAAATATCACTGACATGAATATAAATGGACTGCTCGTTGAAACAAAAATGCATCAAAGCTAATGGCACCACCTCTATATTCTTCTGCTTTTCTGTGAGAGCTTTACTTCCCACTGAACTGAAACGATTGGTAACGAGAAATTGCTTAAAGTTCAGCGATATTTCCCGAGCTTTCCTACCAAATTCGACTTGTTAAAAACACTACCTTCGACCCATAATAAAAATTTAAAAAGAAAAATGTCCCAAATACTTTTGTGGTAAATTAAGTAAATCCCACTGACATTTACATAAGTAAATCCCAAATAATTTAAATATCTTGCACGTTTACTGGAGTTGGTAGCATTGACAGAGAAAGGATTAAGCGTGAAACACAGCGCTGGCTTTTCCAACCTGGGGCCAGATTCTCTAACTCGGATAGTTTGGGAGTTTGGGAGAAGAGAATTTTCGTTTTCCCCGGTTAAAACTCGCTAACTCTGCATTCGAGTTTCTCTAACATACTTGGGGAGTTAAGAAAACGTGAGAAGTATCGAAATATTGAAAGACGGCTAACTCTGTGTGGGAGGATCGTAGAGCATTGGGGTTTTTTCAATGGATTTAGGGTCTAGAGTACAAAAATATAGATGAACAATTTCTGGGGGAGGGTCTTTTGGGGATGGGGTGCCATACCACCCCAACTGGGGGTTGCCCAAAATACGTCATGTTTGGTATCGAATTAAAGAGGGTGAACCCGATAATCGAGTAGTGTAGTTTCTTTTTGATTATTTTAACTTCATAACTCAATTTTTACCGCCGAAAGACGGACTACCCAGTTCCTATATATTGCATATATTTTTTCCGTTCCTTGTTTCACACCCATTACTACTCTGTTCTGAGCATTTTTATCATGGAAAGTGAATTTCCACGACTTACCAGTTCATCCTAATGATGAGTTGAAAATATATCCATTTTTGTACCAAAAAACGGCCAATTTTTGCCTTAAGAAGGACTGATTCACTTCTTTGCAGTTATCTCCAACTCCAACTATGTATTTACCGGACTCAAAAACTAAATACATATCTAATTAGGGGACAAAATGTAGATGCGATTTCGTCCTACATATGCATATTTGAAATTTTTATAGTATCTCTTCTGAACTGGAAGACGACCAAATTGACCATTCTCGCGTGAATTACAATTTTTAGTGGGTACCTTGAGACACCAAAATCCTTATTTCTCTACAAGTATTGCAAGGATATCCATAATTTTTTTTGTAAACATATCCAGGATATGCAGCGAATCCATAATTAAATTTGAAAATCCTAGAAAATCCTAGGTACATTGCTAGCTTCACAAATGATAATAAAGGCAGACAATACTGTTAGTTGAGAAATATTTTTCTTACTTCTCCACAACTAACAGAGCCTAGAGTTTTACGGAGTTCAATGGAGAGTTTGCTATATCTCAATACAAATTCCACGAGTTACAGAATTCCGAGCGGATAGTTAAGTGGCAAAAGAGGTCTCATCTCTACAACTCCACAATTGCCCGAATCACCAACTTTGACAGTTCTGTAGAATATATGAGATCAGGTTATCAAGTTCCCAACGGCAAAGTTGGTTAGGCCGGCCAGGTTGAGGTTGAACTCAAGTAGGTCTACTTTCTATTCTCCTGGAGCCTTGTCAGCCTTGAGAGCTAATTTTTGTTATTATTATTGTTTGGGAAACATATTTAACATGAAAATTTATTCCTTGTTATAGTAAGTTATTACAAAATTATTTGAATTTTCAAGCCAATAATCCAATTAACTGCTATCATGCAGAAGTTGAGAAAGTTCGTATTGTGAGTTGCAAAAATTTGCAAGGCTCATCAGGTTGAGGTTCTTAAAGTTATACTGAGATCGAGGTTGAAATTTACACTGTGTTTCTCCCTTTATTCTGAAATCACAATTGGTGTCAAATGATATAGCAGATCAGTCAGTGCTATATAAATAAAAAAAAAAAAAAAAACAAAAACAATGGCTCAACAGATGGCTCGAACTAACTACGAAATTAAGAGTGGGTGGTCGTGAGTACTTGTATAAAATTAAAGTAGTACATATAGGGAATTCGAGGTGAGTAATAAATGCCATACATGTCATGATAATGCGTATACGTAGCTGCATCCTTCACTTTGTGTCACTTTTGTTGATGAGACACTCGGGTAGAGGAAATATTCCTAGATGGTAAGTTTCGCCTGACAGGGCAAGCAGCTTAACAATACTACTGCCAGCAAATAGTTTTGGTCTTTTTAAATATTGTAAAATTTCTGATTAGAGGGCGGTGTAGTTCTTTACCTGTGATTTGAAGCGATAATATAATAATTTAATTATCATTACGTTGATACACTTATTATTTATATCAATAATAGTAACTTGTTTTATCACGTACACAATTATACACAGTAATCAAAGAAGGAACTATAGCGTACCAAAACTATTGATGACACTTATAGCACAAATCTACCAATTTGCGCACGCATTATGCGGAAACGTCCACGTTGGCCCAAATGTCTCACTTATGGTTAAGAGAAACAGAAATATATTATTCGAGTTGAACAAATATGCTCTTTATAATATATAAATATACATATACAAATAAATTCTAATATAAATATTTATATACATAGTTAAAAATAAATAAAAATTTGGCGCAATACCTCATTAAAATTAAAGCGAACATATAGTTTATTAAAGTAGTGTTAAAAATCTCATTCAATGTGAAAATGGTGGAGAGAAAGGAAGTTTTCAGTGTCATGGAATTGGAAATCGAAATTGAGTAAGTGATTTTCAAATTGAAATATTCACATTAATAATATTTTTTGTAATTACTATTTAGCGATGCAGTTGTAGTGAACAAAAATAATAATACAGAAGAGGAAATAGAGAAAAGGAACGGGGAAAAACCAAAGAGGGTAAGCAAATATATAATAAATGTATTTATTAATATTTTCAAAATTTAAATATTTAAATTAATTAATTTTCTTTTAATTAATTTTTAGCGTTGCAGTAGCGGTGAAGAAAACAGAGGAAGAGCGAAAAAAGGAACGGGGACAATTGGAAAAAAATAAAAGAAAACCGAAAAAGGGTGAGGAAATTGTAATAAATGTATTTATTATATATTTAATAAAAATAATATTTCAGCAAGATAAATAATGGCAAGAACAACCATAAGGCCAAGAAAATATGACACATGAAAAATCTACAAATAAGGGACCAAATAATGTAAACAGTTTGTATAATGCCAATAATGGATAACAAAAATATATAAATAGTTATACTTTTATATTGATGTATTTTGATAAGTCGAAAATGGATTAATTTCGATTGTTGAAATTTTGCACTCAGTTTTTCTGGAAAAAATTAATTTAAGTTCAACAAGTAAAAACGCTAGACCTAAGACCAATTCTGATGATACCCTATATAAAATTTCATAGGGTCACCCATCAGTGAAATTTTGACTTTTGAAGTAGTTTTTTGCATATATTTCTAAAACGGTTCATCGAACAGAAAAAATTATTCTAAACAATTTTATAGGATTTCATATTCTAAAGTAGTTTTCAGTACAATAAAAATGTCTAGTAGTGATTGATTTCACACTATTCGTAAAAATCCTAAATTTTTAAATAGCAAAAGAAAGAAGGGGTTGCCTGATTTGGCACATTTTTTAAATCATATTTACTATTTTTATAATAGTACAAAATTTCAGCTCTGTACCTTGACGCGTTCTCAGGCAGTGTCCAAATATGTAGTGAAAAACGAATTATTTGTATGGCAACCGTACCAAGGAGTTGCCCGATTTGTCCCATTTTCGAATTTAAATCTACACTATCTCTATCGTGCGGACAGACAGACGGACGGATAGATGGGCATGCAAAAATCAAAAGAACTTAAAATATTATGCGTGGTTATCCAATTCATTTTGCTCTACCATCAATATTTTTATGCGTTACAAACAGAATGACAAACTTAGTATAAACTATAGATATCATCTAGGGTATAAAATGAAACAAAACGGGTAACTCCTTCGAGGGATTGGCATACAAAAAAGTCATTTTTTAATAAATACATTGTGTGGACTGTGCCTGAGAATGTGTCAACGTAAAGAGCTGAAATTTTATACATGGTGTTTTTCTAGAAATAGTAAATATAATTTCAAAAATGGGCTAAATGTAGCAATGCGTTTTTGGTATTCTCATATAAAAATTAAATTTTTTTACGTATATAATGAAAAGAATCAGTCCTAGATGTTTTTATTGTATTGAAAAGTTAATCAGAATATGAAATCCCATAAAATTGGTCAAAATCATTTATACTGTCCGTCAAACCATTCTAGAAATATATGAAAAAATCCACTTCGAAAATCAAAGTTGCACATAAATACGAAATTCATACGGAGATTCATAGACGGTATCATAAAAATCGGTCTTAGATCAATTCTAGCTTTCTTATTTGTTATCATAAGAATCGGTCTTAGATCAATTCTAGCTTTTTCATTTGTTTAAAATTGATTTGGTTCAAAACATGTCTGAGAAAGCCATCATATTTTATACGAGGAAAATTATAAAGTTGTAAGAATTTCTTGATTGCCAGCATTTAATATTCCGAAGAATTTTTTAGTTTGATATTGTTGGTCCTGGCACTCCGTAGAGTTTAGGTTACCAGAAATGTATCATGAAACAAGATATGTAGCTCAAAGTAATTCAATCTATCCTTACGATAGCTCGAAAATGCGTTGTACACGGTGTTTTTGTAGAAATAGCAAATATAATTTCACAAATGAGCTAAATCGAGCAAATACACACCAAAGATCTAAAACATATATTAATACACATTAAAGATCTAAAAGCTACGCATCTAAAATAAATAAATTCCGCATCTTCGGAACTCTAATCCATAGGTCAATACTGACATTTTAATCTGAAATAAAAACGCCGCAAAATATCAACAATGAAAGAGATTTTTTAATTTTAATTATTACTCACATGGGTAACATAACCACAAATTAATTTCATATGAGGATTACCTTCCGAAGTTTACTGCTGTAAAATTGAACAGGCAAATATTGAGTGATATCGATTTCTGGATCTAAATCTCTTTCAATCTAAAACAGAAGCAAATGCAATGTATGTAATTATTTAAACTAAAACTATATTAGTAGTTTAACAACTTACTGGAAGTTCATCTCGTCCACTGCAAATTCATAGCACTTTGCATGATAGCTGGCTTGCTGTATATAACCCGCTGTCTACAGTGACCTTGAAAATTTGCTTACCTTATTCGCTGCTATATTTTATTGCAACGCCTATCTTGGACTAGAAGTTTTTGGTGTGAGCAAATTCTTTTATGGCATTTCATTTTTGGCTGGCCGATGGCGTTATCAAGATCGAAGAGAAATGCCATCAGAGGATTGATTGCAGGAAAAAATTTGGAGCTGGCCGAGTTAGAAGATATGAAATAATTAGGAAAACGAATATGCACATTTCTAATTCCTCAAGCACTCCTTTAATTCGTAAAAAATAATTAATTTAATTAGTTCCGAATGCGTTAGCTGCATTTCAGCCATTTTGATGATGATCGTCAAATATTCTGCAAGTAATTTTCTTGACAATATTAGGCAATATGTTATGACATATATTGCATACCATGAAATATTGCCATGACTACATGGTCTACAGTGGAAATTCCGTAGCAATACCAAATGGTATATAATTATTTACTACCAGTGTAGACAGGGGTTATTAAAGCCGGCAGGGCAGTGCATCCAGTATTTAGTACAATTGTTATGCTAAGTTTTTATTAATATATAACTTATTACAAGTATCTTTCACTCTTTAGACATAAACAATTTTAAGTGACAGCTCACAAATTACAAATGTCAAACATTTACTCCACGAATATTTTAGTGGATAAGTCTGACAATTTAATTTTGACAATAAGCATAGCCGATAATAATCGATTAATTCAGTTCGATTAAATTTTAAAAAGGGAAGTTTTAGATTAAGCAAAAATTATCATATAATTAGCATATAAATCCTAAGTGAATCAAAACTATTTTGATAGAATTTTTAATAGGGTGGGGTGGAGAACCCACCATTTAACTTTTTTTTTTAAACCAATACGTTTTTAGTTTTTATAACCAATTAGCACATAAGTCCTTTGTTAATCCAAACTTTGTTGGTAGAGTTAATACTAGGACGGGGTGCAACTTTCAATCGTGCTGGATCTCCTATTTAGAAATAAGTGGCAGATTTGCGAGCCTAAAATTATACAGTTTGGCACATAATTAGCACATTATTAGCACATAATTTCCACATGTTCCGTCTTCCAGGGTCACGATAGGTGGGGTACACCTAGATAAAGCCAGATCCCCAAGCTTTCAGCCCGTACATTTAACAGTGAAACAAAATTTGACTGTGAAACGCAACTTATAGTTGGTGACATAAACATAAACTTCTTCATCCACCTCTAATGATTACTTAGATATAATAACAAAAGACGACTTTGATAAATTTCTGACACGTACAGCGTTTTATAAATTAATTAAAAGTTTTTTATTTTGCCCAGCTATTGTATATGACACCGACAAAACCGATAATCAATATGTTACGATAACCATGCATCCCCAAATTCCGACAAGTATCCACAGGTTTCGTCTAGCTCATTTATCGATACGAAACGGTTGGTTGAGATTTTTCATAACGAAGACTGGCACCCGCAAACATGATGCCAGTGGATACAGAGCAATATACTGAAAGCTTTTATGAAATACTGAATAGGATATTAACAGATATTTCTGAAGCTAGGAAAGTCACCATAGTTCCAATCTTAGACAAATCAAACCATAGGTAACAGTAGAATTTGTTGACAACTGCCATTTAATGTTTCTGTAAGTCTCCAATATAAACTGTACAAGAATAAGCTTAACGCTATTTTTAAAAACTCTAAAGAAGAATTCTATCGAAATGAGATATCAGAAATTATAAATGATTCGAAGAAAGCATGAAACAACATTAATGAAATAAAACTTAAAAATAAGTCTAGTAAAATATTAGCAGAAATCTGAGGGAGTGATGGTACCAATTTAACTGATCCATATTTAATTTCTGCTAGACTTAATGAGCATTTCATTTGTGTAGGAGATCAGATCTTAAATTCTGTTACCGCGGCGAATAGAGCAATCCAAAATAGATCCTCTGTTTCACAAAGTAATTATATGATGACCTTTACATTTCATTCCGTATCATCTGAAGGACATATATCTAAAGTAAAGACCGATAAAACGCCAAGTATCGATCAGCTTACATCTAGATTTTTAAAAATTATAGCACATTATATAGCTTGCCCAGATGGCCTAGTGTCCGTGGGCCTACAACATTGTTTGTATTTAGACATAGACTTAGTTGTAAGTATTGTGTAAAAACAAATAATGTCTAATAAAAAAATAATAATAAAATAACATTATATAGCTCCTCCTTGAACGTACTAAATAACCCGACGTCTAACTCAGGGCATATTACCAGATAAATTTAAAGAAGCCATTGTTGTTCTAATACACAAAGCAAATGATAAACGTGATGCAATTACTATATGACAAAATCGCTAATTGCTAATACCGGGAAGATTTTTGAAATTTTTTTTATAAAGTTGTTGTATTTTGGATCGTTTAGGGAAGTTCACCACTCAAAAAACTTTTCTTTAATTTAAAAATGTTTATTTAAAAAAACTTCTTCCCTTCGATCGCGTATATTTTACTTAAAGCCGCACGAACGAGAGTCTTTGCAACTTGACCCTTTGCAATATTAGACAGAACTCGCAGAGCTTTCTCCGGTCAGTCACCATTTCACCTCACTTATTCGTTTAATTTCTGGGCCATTGCTATGTTGCGTCATATTAGAATATTTTTAAGCAGGTAGCCACTTGTTGTTTATTATACGCGCTTTCACAACAAACCAAATAATTCTCAGTTTATTATGAAATGCGATACATTGCAACTTTTAATGGGGCTACCGTTGGCACACTTAAGTAAGACCTGTATGCATTGTATTTATTGTGCAAGGTCTTACTTAGTAACTCGCAAAGCAATGACTGAATGAAGAAGTGCTGATCAATTGGTTGTTTCGTTCTATGATAAAATCAATTGATCAGCATCAAGATTTATATTCACAACAAAGTCGGCAGTTGACAAAAAGGAAACAGTTAAAGCGATAGTCTTATATCCAAAAGAGGCATTTGATACGGTCAATCATGACCTTCTATTACAGAAACTAGCTTTTATAGGAGTTAGAGGAACAGCCTGTTTTTTTTTCATTCTTCTCTTTCCACCAGAACACAGGTAGTCAGAATTGGGAAAGTCATAAGTGATCCTCTTCAGATTAAGTGTGGAGTCCCGCAGGGTCCAATCCTCTATGTAATCTACATAAATGAACGTGTTAAATTATTCGTTCAGTCGAGAAAGGAGCATTTTGTATAGTTTGCAGATGGCACGGTTTTGTTATTTCGTGGAGAAAATTGACCTCTTAATTTACCACTAGCGCATACACTTACACCTTAAAAGTGGTTAGTTGCTTGGGTAGTAAGACGCATGTTAGCTTTGAATCTAAATAAAACATGTTTCTTCAAATTCGGGCGTTAAAATGTACATTTAAACATTAATCTTAAGACATAGTTGCAGAGTAATATAAGAGGAATATAAGCGAAGTGAAATATTTATATATAGATCAGAAGTTTAAGTGGGAAAAACATTTCCTAGACTTATGCAAGCGGCTTAGGAAAGCTACATATATATATATGTTTATTTTGGTTTAATGGTGCCTATTATGCAGAATGGATAGCTTAGGAATGGTTCAGGGTCAGGTTCCTCGACGCTTATATTAGTAAAAATAAGCTCGGTTCTTTTCCACAAGTCTTTTATTTACGCTCTCTTACTTTTAACAATTTCTTAGTTTAGTACTAACACCTACCTCATTAAATCTGTATTCTGTTTCAAGATATCTCATATATTATTTAGTATTACAATTCAATGTCTTCTATTCCAACAAACCTCGTTCTTAATCTAGTAACGTAATACCATGTAGTCCATTTCAGGTCTTTTTTTTCAACAAACCCCGTCTGTTTATGCTGTTTTATCTTATGTGAATTGTAATCTTAGTAACCTTTTAAGAAATATAACTTATAATTTGTATCATATAATGAAATAAAAAAAATTTACATTGGATTGAATTTAAATAAATTTCGGGTGTTATTAAGTAATGTAATTTAATATAATCTATTTCACTAGATCTCTTTTACTATTTACTAATGCAATTCAATTATCCTAGAGCATATATTCTTACCTAGGCCAATACGAAAACGTACGCATGCCCTAGACAGAAACAGCACGAAGACGAATAGTTTGATGTGCGAATATTCTAGCCTAGACCAATACCTAAGGGAAACAAGAAGAAACTACAGGAAGTAGAATAGGTAAACCTATAAAGGAAAGCAAGGAAAAACTACAGGAAGTAAACACAGATGCTTATTATTTATTTTTTTTCTTAAGTTGCTTACATATATATTTATTTCTACATTAGATTACTATAGTGGATGTGTAGTAGCTTACCTACTAATCAGATCCGGGAGCTCTGAAAATAGGCGAACAACGTTTGAGTATAAAACTCAGTGAGAAGCAGCAAACATTTATTATATTCACGCACAGAAATCCATTCAGCCATACTTCGCTACATCCTTCACACATATATATGTCTTCACCCATATATTTGCTGCATCCTTCACACACATATTCAACCATATTTTTGCTTCTTCTTTCATACACATATGCAACCATGTCTTCGCTACATTCATATTGTTTGCGGTCAAGCATGTGCGGAGAATATTGTGTTCTGGTAGGTTAAACAGAGCAACTTACGCTGAACCGTTGTTACCTGGGTCTCGCACATTAAAACGTTATTGCGTCACACGCATAGTAAATAGAGTGCGACATACGCAGGAGGAAAATCGGTATTATACGACTCACGCACTGATAGTGGTGTGTGACGTACGCAGAGCTACCTAGCTTAATCCCCAACCTATTGCATATCTAAATTAGTTCAAATCTGGTTTTCTCTCACCCAGTTATGCTTCCCTATCACCACTTAACATAATTATTCAATATTCGGTCACTGCACTGACACTGCACTGCAGTGCACCTGAGAGTATACTCGCCCAAACTTCGCGCAATCTAATTCCTACGATTCTCAGTGTTACATTCGCACCAGTGCCTACCAAACTAAATACATACTTAGTTTAGAGACTTACCAGATATTTCTGATAAAAAGGGTTTTCTAATAAGCGGTGTTATTTTGATATTAAAAGAAAAATGCCATTTTTTTAGATAAATGATCGGATCTTTATGTCATTATAAAGAGGTAGGTATGCCGTTAATAACGGAAAATGTCATCAGCCAAATGCCCACCTACAGGACCATTTCCTTTTCATGAAATTTTCCATAACCAAATCGCAAAGTGGCTGCCCTATGTCCTCGATAGCCTCACGAATTCCATCTTTGAGGTCTTTAATCGACGCTGGGCTGTTGGCGTAGACCTTCTCTTTCACGTGGCCCCAAAGGAAGAAGTCGCAAGGTGTTAAAGTCACAAGATCTCGGTGGCCAATTGTGATCACCTCTTCGAGAGATAACACGGTCCGGAAACTTTTCCCGTAAAAGATCAATGGTTTCGTTGCTTGTATGGCACGTAGCGCCGTCTTATTGAAAGTAAACGTTGTCCAGATCAATACCATCCAATTCCGGCGATAAAAAATCATTAATCATCTGTCGAAAGCGCTCCAGCCTCATTTTCGAAAAGTAAGGTACAATGACCCCGCGGGACCATAAACTGCACCAAACTGTCACACGTTGAGGATAGAGAGGCTTTTCAACAATAACTCTTGGGTTTTCCGAGCACCAGATGCCACAATTTTGCTTGTTGACGAAGCCATCGAGGTGGAAATGGGCCTCATCACTCAAGATGAGTTTTCGATGGAATTCCGGATCATTTTAATACATTTCAAGGACCCAATAAGCAAAGACTCGACGTTATTGATGATCGGCCGGCTTGAGTTCTTGTGTTAACTGAACTTTATAAGCCTTAAGACCCAAATCTTTATGCAAAATACGGTGTAAGGACGTTTGTGGAATGACTAATTCCAAAGAACGGCGAGGAAAGGACAAACCTAGGTTTTCTTCAACACTTTCGGCTACAGCAGCAATATTCTCGGCTGTTGTTGAGCGACGTGCACGGGTTTATTCTTCACATCACTAACTTCTCCAGACAGCTCGAATTTTTCTACCAATTTCTGTATTGCGGTCCGACAAGGTGCTTCACGACGACCCAAAAATGTTCGAGTTTTACGTACCGTCTCTGCCACATTTTCACCATTTTTATAGTGAATTTTAATAATTTCAATGCGTTGTTGAATCGTGTATCGTTCCATTTTTATTAATGGCGCAGTTTCTACTTGTTAAATGTCAAAAAATGACAGCTCCAAAAGTGACATCTACCGAAATATCGGGCTAATTAAAATAACACCTCTTATTGAAAAACCCTTTACCTTATGCAGAAACAGCACGGGGACGGATAGTATGGTGGGAACTGTGTGCGGCCATCTGGCCTAGACCAATAGCAAAACGTGTGCACGTCTTCAGCGAAAATAGCACGTGGGCGGACAGTATGATGGATGGTGGCTGTGTGCGGATATTCTGGTCTATACCAAAACAAAAACGTACGTAGGGCTTATACAGAACAGCATGGTGCCGGATAGGCGGTAAAATTGTATGCAGATATTTTGGCCTAGCCTAATACGACAACGTACGCACGTCTTAGGCAGAAAAAAAAAACGGGGACAGATAATCGGGAGTTAGCTAGTTGTTGTTGACGATCTGGTAGTTGGGAGGCAACTGACTGATTACTGCGATACTGGCTCTACGAGGTTTGTTGGTCGAGTCTCGATGTCGGATCGGTGGAGCCTTTCATGTGGGGAATTTTTACATACCTTGATTTAACTTGTTTGCCCTCTGAACACATTTTGCTTACTGATGATTTTACCATGTGCAATTGAATATTTATTATCTGCTAGTGAGTGGTACTTGGTCGAGTCGTTTCTAGCTGCATAATTACTGGTGATATTATTCGTGTTACACAAAACGATCCCTCATATTTCGGTGCTAGGTTTTCGTTATGGCTTTTGGTTCATGGGGAGAGGTACCTCTCTTTCCTTAATACTTGTTCCCTAACTTTTGGGTACCAAGTTCCACGGCGGAGATTATAGTGGTGGTTTTGTTTTGAAACAGCCCTTCTCATATTTATTATAATCAGTTTGAGTGTCTCTCGGAGTTTTCCCCTATTTTGCTCTGGTTGCACGTTGTCATTCTCAGCGGAATTTTTTTCACTATACAGAGATACGGGGAACCTAAGTTCTCTTCCGTAATTGAAAAACTCTGGTGTGTAGCTGATGGACTGGCTCTGACTGGTATTAAGAGCTAACATCAGTTCGGGTTGGAAATTATGCCATTTTGATCTTGGTCAATATATTGTGCGATCATGGTTTTATTATGCGATTGACTCTTTCGGTAGGGTTTTGCTGCGGTGTGTATGTTGAAGTCAGGCGGTGTTTGATTTGTAGGTTATTCAGCATTTGTGTGAATATACGACTGGAATTTTGTTATTGATCAAAACTTTTGGCAACCATGTCGGCCGATAGCGTGCTCTTTCAATCCACTAATTAAATTAATTTTCAAATTAATATAAAAAAAAAACTTTTCTGAAGACCATTTAAAAATTCGAGTGCGAAATTTGATTCGCAGACCAAATAATTCGTCGGAAATTAGTTTATTAATATCTGATGATATTCAACTTGTTTAGTATTTCGAGGTAAATTCCTTTCCATTTTAAATACGTAGACTAACTTTTTCTACAGCGACAATATATGTTGCATAGAATGTTTTTTGTTTGTTTAAAGCTTTCAGTTACACAGGTACCTCCTCCCCGCGAAATTCTGAGAAAAATAGAGTTTTGAATACGAGTGGATGCAGAGAATTTAAAAATTTATAAGTAAAAATATTATAAAACATTTTGTTTATCAGATTTTTATCTAGAAATTGTATGATTTTGAGTATTTGTAGTAAAAAGTCATAAAAAAATAAAGAGATAGCTTATTTCATACACTACTTAAATATTTGTTGTTTAATCATTTATGTCCACTCGGTTTCATTAAATTTGACTCTGTATAAATTTAACGAAAAACATCCAATTGTGCTAAATTCTTCAATGAATAAATGCCTATCGTTTCATTTAAGTTACGCGTTTTCACAATTTCTACGGAAGTAATCTTTAATTCAGGAACGTCAAAATTAAAAAAGCGCAGTCTGGTTGAAAGTCCCATAAATTACATTACATTTTCACAGAATCAATTATATATATAAAATCATATAACAAAAAAAAATTTTGCCTACTTGCAAAATCTACAGCAAGCTCTTCAATGACCCAAACTTTCAAAAGTTTTTCAGTTTCTTCACAAATTGATGGAACTGCATAAACTCGAATTATTTAAATCGGTCGTCAGAAAATATGTTAAAGTATCGTCACTATTTATTATTGTAATTCGTATTTATGTTAATAACTAACAGATCACAAATTTTTGCTTGATAACACCCAGAAGGTAATTGAACAAAAACATGGCAATAACCTTTTTAACGATTGTTCAACAAAAATTTTTGGTGATTCATCCACTTTAAAAATAAAAATTGCTACTTGTTCACCTAATCTTTTAGTTGAAATATAAATCTTTGTCACCGATTTTACTTGTGAAATCTTAATACATTTGTTATACATAATGTTTCATTATAAAGTTTTAGGCAAACAAAATCAGCTTTTACTTCGTTACTTTATTTACTGAAGTGCTGCCACCCATTAAAATGTTTTGTAGCAATCATTCATTAAAAAAAATTACAAAATCGAGTCAAACAGTAACACGAGTACAGTAAAATATTTCTGCAAAAAAATAATAATAATATTGTCAGTATCTGATTGATATTCATTTACATTCACTGCAATCATTGTGTGTCATAAAGTCTCCTTCTCAAATGCATTCCTCTGCTTCTAGCGACGATCACTGTTTTCTTAGATATTATTCTTGTAAACGGGATTTCTTGGTCTGCCTGCCTACCGCCTGGCAAAGAGATATAATGCGAAAATTTTTTGCTTTTTGGTTTATTATGATTGCAGTATTTCACATTTGACGTGGTTTTTATGGTATTTAGGTGAATGCAATTGCGTAAGCGTGTGTTATATATTTCGGGCGTACTCACTGTGATCACTCTTACTCCATTTTTGGTATTCCTTGTTCGGGGTTACTGTTTTATTTACAACACCACACTGTTTTACTTTTGCTTTATTTACTTTTCTTTTTGAACTTATTTAACTAAACAATTACAATCACTCGATCGGCTAGATTTCAACAAATTCCTCTCCTTTCCTTTTCTAAACCAACCGCAACCGTTCACCGTTTTTATATTTTTTCCAACCCGAAGCCATAAAGCTTCCGTTACTTTTTCGTAAACCGGAACTATTCTAAACTTAAAACTTTTTACCATTCGTTTAAAGAGACATTCGCGACCAAAATTAAAAAGCAACGCTCAAAAACCGATTGCGTCGAGAATTAGATTTTTCAATCTAAAATCCCTTCGTATACGATAGGAAAGTGCTTAATTAGCATTCCTATCCTGAGAAAATTATTTGCCGCTGGACATATTTAAACATGCCCAGAATTATCTTTTCATAAATATCAAACCATCATGTCTATAAATTTACCACAGCTTTTTTGAAATTTTCAAAAATAAAGCTTGTGCTGAATTGTGCTCGAATTGTGCTACGTTGTGCCGCAATGAACAACAAATTTTTTCACAAATTATACTTTTTATGAGGAAAATAAAATTTTCAAAAAAAGTTAGCCCAGCCATTTTCTAAATTTTGAAAAATAAACGGCGTGCTGGATTGTGATCAACTTGTGCTGCATTCTGACGCAAAGAAAAATCAAAAAATTCACAAATTAAATTTTTTATGGTGAAAATAATTTTTTTTAAAAAAGCTAGCGCAGCCATTATCGAAATTTTGAAAAATGTGAAGGGTGTGCTGGATTGTGTTCGACTTGTGCTGCATTGAGCCGCAAAGAGAAATAAAAATATTCAAAAATTAAATTTTTATGACGAAAATAAAGTTTTTTAAAAAAAGTTAGCGCAGATATTTTCGAAATTTTGAAAAATAAAGGGTGTGCTGGATATTGCTCGACTTGTGTTGCAAATAAAAATCAAAAAATTAAATTTTTTATGATGAAAATAATTTTTTTTTTAAAGTTAGCGCAGCTATTTTCGAAATTTTGAAAAATAAAGGGTGTGCTGGATTGTGCTCGACTTGTGCTGCATTGTGCCGCAAACAAAAATCAAAAAATTCAGAGATTAATTTTTTTATGATGAAAATAAAAATTTTTACAAAACTTAATGCATCCATTTTCGAAACGTAGAAAAAAAAGATCATTTTCGAAATTTAGAAAAGTGAAGGGTGAGCTGGATTGTGCTCAACTTGCGTTACGTTGTTCCGTAAAGAAAAAAAAAACATCTCTGAATATTATATTATGATAAAATAAGAATTTTAAGAAAGGCTAGCCAACTTTTTCCAAAAATTTTATTATCTTAATGAAAAATCTAAATTTAGAAATTTTTGTTTTATGTGTGTTTCTGCGCAACACAAGTCGAGTACAGTCCAGCAAAATCTTTATATTGCTTAATTTCGAAACAGTCTGGGCTTACTTTATATGTATATATACATACATATATAAGGAAATACTATTATTTTTGAGATAATTTTCAGAATATAATGATAATTTCGTATATATTTGTTACAAATGTAAAACGACAAGGTCGTTTGAGGTGGCCTATACCCTCGGCAGACGAGCAAAATCAATGATCATTCGTTCGTATTTCAATTTTTCAAAAATCGCTTACCTTTGAATTTGAATTTTAATTATTAAAAATGTGCTGTCAATTATACATATAAAAATTGACAGGATTTTCGTTTTAATTCGCAAAATCTTGGGTAACTTGATTTTTGAAAAAACCAATTACGAATGAATGATCATTGATTTTGTGCGTCTGCCTAGGGTATTACGTAGAAACGCTATGAGTGTGTGGCGGAGTTGCGTGTTCGAACTCTAATAACAAAAAACCCAGCACACATTTGGATGAAAAATTTTCAGGATGATATGTGGATGATATTGCCAAAATATCTTCCACGCGAAATTAAAGCAAATATGGTGAAATGATTAATTCTTACTTGTCTTGCGTAGACGAAAAAAAGATAAAATTACAACCATTTCCGTTTTCTGATTAGAAATGTGGAGGACAATTGTTTCGCTAATTTCTCATTTCTATGATACACGCATTTATCATTTAGAAGAACGCCTCGTTAGACTCCATGACATTAATTTATTTGTGAGTTTACTAGTGGTTTTAATTCCACCAATTCATATTAAAAAACTAAAAAAAAATGATAAAAAAATTTCTACTTTATTCCCTTACTACCTACAAATTCCAAAGGATTTATATGAACGATTCTTGAACAATTTGTTTTGACGATAAGAAAGCGAATCATCTTGAAAGAACAAACGCGTTTCTTATACACGATATGAAAATAACGCGCCCGAAAGGGACGTATACGACGAATACCTATCTTATTCGTTTCTTCAAGATGTTTTGCCTTCGGGGTAACAGTTTCTCCCGTTGGAATTTGAGAATGCAATACGAATATGATTATCATCCACGAGATATTTTATCGTCCAGGTAACAAGAAAGCGAATCTTCTGCGTTTCATCATGTTTGCTGGGAACTGTCGCTGTATGAAAGCGCTGAGGCAAGTTCGGTTCACTGTAACTAACTAACATTTATCCATATTTACACATACACTTTAATAACACTTTTTGTTCCAAACGAGAAACGGAAGCATTTCGGATGCATTCCGAAAACATTCTGTGAAACGTATGGAAGCAATACGCTCCAATACCCAGTTCATTTCTTTTAAATGCATTGATGTTCTACGACGGGAAGGTATATATATATAATTGCACCCCTTACCTCTGCATGACACTTAAGATAAAAGGAAGCCTTTTTTATTAATTCTTTGGATGGTGAAAAGAAACTTTTATATTCTTTGGAAGGTGAAAAGATGGATTACTTTTAAATTCACTGGAAGCATTCATTCTGTACGGGACCATTAAGCAAGATGTTTCACTGAGAGGTAAAAGGAAGAACGTCTCCTGCTTTCTTAGAAAAATGTAGGAAATAAATAAACACGTCTTCACTTATTCGAATCTAGTACTTAAAGGAAAATAATACCCTTCTTCTAAAATAATGCATCAATCAGAATATTTTCCATCTGCGCGCACTTTTCCTTCCTTCATTGTTCTTAGAAAAAAAAGTGAAACAATATGATGCATTTTCGACCTGCACGCACTCCCTCGAACTAGCCTCCGCTAGCATAGTCGCACAAATTTTAATCTCTTTTCGATAACAATACGAATGAATTATTTATTCATTACCTCTGCCTTCTAAGTATTCCCTGAAAGGTTTGTAATATGCTCAAATATACGACGCATCAATACATCACGCCTGCCTTCCTAAACCAGGTAAACGTAAGGTATGTTCCTGTACTAATGAATTCCAGGTAATGTTAACAGGAAACCTTATCTAAGTCATGCATTCCCAAATTTCTCGCTGGGTTGTCAGTGAAAAGAAATACATCAGTACGATCAGTTATTCAGTTATTTAGTTCATAAATTGGCGGAAATTTTACGTGAGTTTTTCCAAACAACTGCAGTAGCACGCAATGCAAATGAAACAATACCCAGTGATACGTGTTTAGAATTCTACCAAAATATTCATTGGATTGATTTACGTAAGTAATCATTTTATTTTTTCTGTCTATTTCTATTTTAATTATCGTATCCGTTTCAAGTATTAAAAGATCTGAATCGTTATCTTGGTGTCGTGAGTCTCAATTTTTAAAAAATTCATATACACGATACATACGATCATTCGAAAATTCAGTCCGTACTTACGACAAATTAAAAAAAATAATATATTAATGGGTGTTGAAAAACTATCGGGTTGTTACATTCGATTTATTGGGTTGTTCAATTTATTTTTTCAGGCTTGATCGATTTTTATTAGCACCATGACCGCACAAGATAAGATAGCAAGACTAGAAAAATTATTAAAATTAGATGCATTGTTATGTACGCAAATTGTACCTATCTAAAAAAGGAATAACGTAAAATTACAAATTAATAAAATCGGAAAAAGACAATAATTATTTAAAATATATATATATATACATAAATTCTCATATAAGCTAATCATGCTTCAAAACATGATTAGCTTATCTATTCAATCAGTGAAGAAAATTGCATCAGCAATTTTCTTCACATACCATTCGTTTTTGCAAAGTTTATTCCCACGACAAATTTTGCCTTCAGCAAAATTTGCCAGTAGAAATTATTACTTTAAAAAAAAATAAAGAAAAAGACAAATCGTACCTTCAGTACGATTTGTCGTGAAAATCACAATATGTATGTACGAGCGTACATACATATCACAAAAAAAAGCTTTCGCGATAAGAAATGCGCGCCGCGAAATTACATTATATGTATACGCGCGCCGCAATTTCAATCGACGGGACGGTGGCTGATGTTTATAAAAACATCAAATTTCATTTTTTCAAGCCACCGTCCAACGAAAAATATTCTGGACTTGTTTAAACAAGCCCAGAATAAATGAAAATTTTTCTCAGGGTAGAAATGCAACTATGCATTTTCTACCCTGAATGAGGGCTCTTGATCGCGACGAAAGTTATCAAGAGCCGAGTTGAATTTTAAACTGGATTAGCGGCGGTTCGTCAGTAAAATTTTAAAATAAAGTGGAGTTGATTTTTAACTTGGTACCGGTCGGTCTCGGTTTAGTCGCTAAAGCACAAAAGGTAAAGTTGAAACAGAAAAGGGCCTTCAGATCGGAAATCAAAATAAAAAAAGAGTTGTAATAAAAAAAAAGGAAAAAAGATCGTGTGGATAACTAGTATTAAATCCAGGTGTATTGTGAAAGGAAAATAATAATAGCTTTAAATCCAGGTGCATTGTAAAAGGAAAATAATAATAGTATTAAATCCAGGTGCATTGTGAAAGGAAAATAATAATAAAATTATGTGTAAATGCAAACAAAGGTGTTTTGGATTATAGCAGCCCGACACTATAAGGAGGTACGTAACAAAATTGGCGCAGCCGGTAGGATAGAGGAAGCCTACTGTGAAAAGCATAAAAAAAAAAGTATAAGCGCTTGAAAAGCCTCTATCCAACGAACAAAAAGGAGTTAAGGACGAGATCGGATACTGGGCAAGACACCCTACCTCCGCCTGAAGTTGAGTCTGGCTTCAGGAGTATTTCGATCTTGTCGGCTCCCAACGCTCGGGGTCGGACAGCTTTAACTGCCTCTTTTTGTAAAACACGCAGCCACCCCCTCATCAAAGCACCCAAGTGCCAACGTGGGACAATAGCGGGCTTCATCCCTGCCCAGACAAAGAAGTTAAAGACGTCCTTAATCAGAAGGGTAACTTACATCCGACACACAAGGAAGATCAGATACACTCCAATCTGCGATCCGGAGCTGAAAGGGACTTGGAAGTAGGCAACGCGCCCCCCTTTCAGCTTTTATCCAGGGGAATTTAAGTAGGCCACGGGCCCCCCCCGGCAGCAAAAGAACTTCAACCGAAAAAACCAACGATCCTGAATTGAGAGGGACCTCGAAGAAGGCAATAAGCCCCCCTCTCAATTTGAACCAAGGGAATTAAGACGGCAGAAGCCCCCCTAGCTGCAAATTTTACACACGGTGGTCCATGAGCGAGGAAAGCTCCCAACAAGAAACACCGCCGGAAATCCAACTTCCATCAACTCCGCAACAATCTTCCTCGCCGGGCGACGCACAGGAAGTTCCGTCCCGGAACGAAGGAGGCAACGAGGGAGCAACATCCGCAACAGAGGGTGGAGAACAAACGCCCCCAACAAATTCAACAACAAGAGGAGTCACGTTAAGGAGTGGGACAACCCTGACAGGTCCCAACCAAGTAAGAAATACTTTAAATTTAGAAATATATTTAAAAAATTTGGAAGAGAAAGTGCGAAACTCCTCCGTACTCTCTGTGAATCAGTGCGACTCAGTAGAAAAGCAGATCGAAAAGTCGAGAAAAGAAAGATTGGAAACAATCGAAAGATTTAAAATTAACACAGAGAAGTTCAAAAAGTGCTTAAAGGAGTTTGGGGAATTTTCGCACTCTCTCGGGATAGATATCAATAAAAATAATAGGGTAGAATTAAGTGAAAGTGCCATCGACAGTGTCAGTGATTCCACCGCGAGTGAATTCCTTTTAAATTGGCTGGGCGACTCCCTTCTGGAGTCCAGCATAGAAGAAAATAGTTCCCCAACAGTAGCAAGATCAAAGTCAAAAATCCCCAGTAAAAACATGGCAGATTACGCGAAAATCGCCAAACTGACTGCTCAGCTGGTTCCCCTATTCTCAGGAGAACAGCACCCAAAATTGAGCCTTGAGCTCCAAACATTTCTAGGGTGCTGCAGGCAGGTAATACAGTGCATTTCGGTGGATGAACTAACAGCATTTTTACAAATCTTTCCCACCAGACTTCGAGGCGAAGCTTACCAGCTTTTTGCCTCAAATATGCCCACTACTTTCAAAGAAGTAGAAGAACGGCTAAATCGCACATACCTGCCTAGAGAAACTTACCAGGAACTGGTAAATAAATTAATAACTACAAGGCAGTATCCCTTAGAAAACCTCACAGCCTTCACGGCACGAGTAAAACAAATGCTAGCACTCTGCAATGAAGCAGCAGAATCCAAATACGGAGCCACAGCAGCACCAGCTGTTAAAACCCAGTTGGAAGATTTCGCGAAAAACGCACTGAAAACAGGCGTAAATAACCCATATATGTGCCAATACCTTCTGACCATGACAGATGACCTCGTACAAAGAGCACTTGACATGGAACGTCTCCAGCAAAGTGCTCTATTCCTGCAACCTTCAGGGCGATTTCAGCCAAATGTGATGCAAAATCCGATACCCCATTCAATAAGTGCAACAACACCAAATAACGCACATTTTAACCAACTTAATTCATCCGCTAATCACAGCGTATTTACTCCCGGCATAATGCCTTTCGCTCAAGTTCCTCAGACCCTGCCAAACCCAAGCAGTCACATACCAACGTCACAGTTCACACAGGCCGGCACAGCATATATTAAACAGGAACCAAGATCGCCAGATAAAAATTATAATGTAAAAAATAAAAATAATTATTTAAATAAAATTACTTGTAGTTTTTGTAATTTAAGAGGCCACACATACGCAGATTGCCTCAAACGTAAAAATACTCCGTACTGTGTGAACTGCAAAATATACAACCACGATATACGTGACTGCAGGAGGAACAACAACAATATTCAAAGATCAAGCAACAATGGTGGACCATCCAATCAACGCCCTAGGGAGCCGCAGAATCCCAATAACAATTCCAGAGTATATAATGTGCGAAAAAAGTGCGAATTTTGTGGTCGTTCTGGACATGCAGTAAATTCCTGCCAACAAAAACGTAAATGGGAAGCCCGGAGTCAGGGAAACGACGTACAGTCGACCCAAAACTCCCCGGCTCGACTATAAAACTCCCGTCTAATAAATTAGGGTCTCCTCAGCAGCCCGATTCCAGTGTCGCTACAGTAAAACTTCCTTTAGACATAGGCCTGAACGGCCAAACTAAACTAGTAGTAGACACAGGCGCTGGGGTTAGTATAATAAAGAAAAGGTCATTAAAAGATCTCAAAGTCATTAACCACAATGAGGCATGTACACTTCAGACCCCATTTGGTACCGGAAGGACGCTGGGAAATTGCCAGGGAAACTTCGTTTTCAAAAACAAAATTCCCTGCAAGGTTCAAGTCGTAAAGAACTTGCCTGGCCTTTCCGATGATGGACTTCTAGGAAATGATTTCCTAGCAAAAAACTGTAACGTTGAGGGTCCTAATAAGGCACTAAGGTTTCCTCGCACGGAAAATAATCCAGACGAATTTGCTTTGCCATTAGAGTTTGAAACGGACAAGCTACATTCTGAAAAAGCAGTCGAAGTAAGAACACTTGCAGAAGAGGTAGAGTCTAAACAGACTGAACTATCCACCTGCAGTGTCTTCACGGCTTCTCAAACGAGAAAAGCTGGCTGCCAAGCTCCAAAAGGGCCCAAGGAATGTGAAAAAAGCTGTCTGGGCGAACAAGAGACCGATGAAGGCAGGCAGCAATTGGTTACCTTTAAGGAACCAATCTGCATACCTGCGCGCTCTCAAATTGTGGCCCCAGTGCCGTTACAAACTCAAGAAGAAATGCTCTGTTTATCCCAAGAGATAAGCGATGGAGTCTTTTTGGCAAACAGTTTGCTGTCATCTGGAGAAGAATTAGTGCTGGTCAGTATTCTCAACGCTAACAATCATCAAGTAGTCATACATAGCTTAAAGTTACAGCTATTTCCAATAAACGACAACACAATAGTCCCATTAAGACACACAAAAGACCACAAAAGAACACACATTCCACTACCAAAGTTAGAGGCAATATCAAACAACACAAGAGACGGAACTGAGTGTCTAAAGCCTGCCAAAAAGGTGCATATAGCTCTTCCGTCCAAAATCCCGAGACATAAATCACTCTTAAACAAACAAGGGCCATATAAGAACGGTAGCGAGTCGCAAAAGCCTATATTAAAGGTGCATATTACTCCACCGTCACACAACACAAAAAACCCTACATGGTCAAAAAGCAGTAGTACTGACGCGCATGAGTATCCCACACAACCTAAGGCAAAGACCGCACAGGTGTATCAAACTCAGCCGTCGGCAAAGCAATAAACAAGTATCCTGTTACATGCTAAATACAACAAAATAAAGCCTCATAAGGAATTAACTGAACTCAATCCAAGTTCAGGACACAAATCTACAAGGAATAGTAAGTCAAACCAAGGTTCAGCTGAAAAATCAGCAATTTTACAGCACGTGCGATATCTATACCCGGATAATGAGACTCCGGACGATCCAAAACAATACCCGCGTATTTCTAGGCTAGAGCAAGAACTCAGCCTAGACCCTAATTTAACCGCGGAAGAAAAAATTTCGATATCAGAACTCTGCGAAGAGTATAACGATATCTTCTTCCTCAAAGGTGACAAACTCACCTATACAAATGCGATAACGCATACTATTCCATTGGTGCAAGATCAAGCACCAATCAATCAAAAGATGTACCGCTTACCTGAAACACAGCGGAAAGTAATTAACGAGCAGTTAAAAGAAATGCTAGACAGCGGGATAGTCCAGTCTAGTAAAAGCCCTTGGAATTCACCTCTACTAGTTGTCCCCAAGAAAGCGGGACCTGACGGTGAAAAAAGGTGGCGCGTCGTTGTCGATTTTCGTAAATTAAACGAAAAGACAATTGGAGATGCATTCCCGCTACCCCGAATCGAGGATATTCTCGAACAACTAGGTCACGCAAGGTATTTCACCTCACCCGATTTGGCCAACGGCTATCACCAAGTTCTAGTCGACAAAAAAGATCGACATAAAACTGCTTTCAGCACAAGCTATGCGCACTACGAGTTCAAGCGTATGCCATTCGGACTCAAAGGAGCCCGCGCCACATTTCAACGCCTAATGAATTTCGTCTTAACAGGCCTACAAGGCCTCGAATGTTTTGTGTACCTAGATGACATTGTCATTTATGGAAAAAATTTAAATGACCACAACGAAAAGTTGAAGAAAGTCTTCAATAAGTTGAGAGAGAACAACTTAAAACTGCAGCCAGAAAATTGCCAGTTTCTAAGAAGAGAAGTTGTTTACCTAGGACATAAATGTTCTAGCGAAGGAGCCCAACCAGACCCAAGTAAGACGGCCTGCGTCCAAACATTTCCTGTTCCAAGAACAGTAAGGCAAGTTCAGTCATTTTTAGGACTTGCCAATTACTACAGGAAATTCATTCCAGACTTCTCCAAAATTGTACGTCGAATTACGAATTTACTCCGAAAGGATGTAAAATTCACTTGGATAGAGAAATGCCAAGAAGCATTTCAGAGCATAAAAAGTGCTTTAATTTCTCCACCACTTTTAATTCACCCCGATTTTTCGAAATCTTTTAATCTTACTACAGACGCAAGTAACGAGGCTCTAGGAGCTGTTCTTTCTCAAGGAGAAGTCGGAAAGGACCAGCCCATTGCCTATGCAAGCCGCACATTAAACAAAGCCGAAAGAAATTACTCTAGTTAGAGAAAGAGTTATTGGCTATTGTCTGGGCTACCAAGAATTTCAGGTGCTATCTTCAAGGCCGGAAATTCACGGTCTATACTGACCATAAACCTCTCAAAGGTGTCTTCAATGTGAAAGACCCAACTTCCCGTTTGGTGAGATTTCACCACAAATTATCCGAATTCGACTACAATATCGAATACAAACCAGGGAAGTACAACACTAATGCCGATGCACTAAGTCGCATCCCTCAAGCATTAAAGGAAGACAGTTTAGGCAATACCTTAACGGTAAAAGCCCTAGTCCACCACACGATGGACTCAGATGTGGAGGAAGACAATTCCACAAATAATAAGAGAAAGAAGAAATCCGCTCATTGTTTCGTCGTGACTCGAGCTCAGAAGCAAAAGGCTCAAGAGACAATAAATACCTCCAGTGTGGAGACAGAAGAGCACACGAAAGTGGACCAAAACGAAATTCAACTCACAGAGGCGGTAACACTAAACCCAGCATCGCTTGAGCAAAAAGTAAGTACTGGTAAGACACCCGAAGTTATCACGAGACCTACGGAAATCCGAACAACCTTAAAAGATTATCACGATTCTCCATTTGGTGGCCATCAAGGTGTCATAAAAACTTACAAACGTATAAGACGCAAGTATTGGTGGAGACACATGCTTAGCGATACCAAGAAATATATTAAAAAATGCCCAAAGTGCCAGACGATGAAAGCATCTCCACAATATAAAATGCCAATGGTTATCACGGACATCGCAGAACAACCGTTCGACAAAGTTTACTTCGATATTGTAGGTCCATTAGAGGAGACCACATCAGGTAACAAATATATCTTGACCTTCCAAGATAATTTAACAAAATTTGTCGACTGGTATGCAATACCTAATGCAGAAGCAGTCACAGTAGCGCAGGTTTTCTTTGATGAAATCGTTACGCGCTATCGCATACCCAAAAGAATACTCACCGATCAGGGAACAAATTTCCTGAGTGAATTATTCAAAAGAGTATGTAAGCTTCTAAAGGTAAAGAAGTTACAAACTTCAGCATACCACCCACAGTCTAATGGAGCACTAGAGCGTGCTCATAGACCCCTAATAGAATACCTGCGAACAATCGTAGATGAAAATCCCAAAACTTGGGACCAATACCAACGAACCGCTGCATTCGCGTACAACAATAGTGTACACGAGGGTACTAAACTTACCCCAATGGACTGCCTATACGGCTTCACAGCGGATGTCCCATCAAATTTAAAACGGGATCCCGAACCCGTTTTTTAATCATGAGAGCTACTATCACATATTGAAGTATAAGCTCCAAAAATCATATGCCACGGCACGAAAGAACTTATTGGCAAGTAAACAGCGCTCAAAGGGGTACTACGATAAGACAGTACGGCCCCTAACTTTCCATGTAGGAGACAAGGTCCTCATCAAGAACGAAAGCAGAAAACATAAGCTTTCTCAAATCTGGGTAGGACCTTATCAGGTAATCGCAATACCAAGTGATGTGAATACCACCATCAAGATTGGTAAACGTATAGTGACTGTACATAATATTCGTTTGAAACCATATTTCGAATAAAAGCATGTTGTACAAAAAATGAACCAGGCTGACTTGAAATTCCTACTCCAATGTCCATTAAACGTCATTTCAATACCTCCCCAGAAACATTTGCGGTGGAGTCACTCCGCTGCCCAGTTTAAAACGGCACAATGCAAGTACAAATATACTTATAGGATTGTTTTCTTCCTCCGAATTGCCCACAGAAATGGCGCTAAAATTCATCGTATTTGCCCTCCTCATCCAATACACAACAGGAGAAATCGCTGACAAACCCTATATAAGGACCCAACTAAAGGGCTCGGGTATATTTTTCGAGGACCTGGGAAGCCTCATGGTATATCATGACACCTGGAATGTCCTCACCGAAATAGATTTGGATGAATTAGATGCCCAGATAAAGCTAGCAGAATATGCGGAGCACTTAGTGCATAAACTCTGCATAAATGTAACCAACCCAGAAGACCGGTGTAACGTGCAGCAACTACACATACACGCTATAATAGACAGCGTACGAAAGCGCACGGAAACTATAAAGGAACTAGCACCAGCAAAACGCAAGGCCAGATCGCTATTTGATGGAATAGGCAATGCCATGCACTATTTGTTTGGCACTATGGACAGCAATAACGAAAAAGAAATTTACAGCAGGTTAGAAGAACTTGAATCGAATACACAAGCCCTAGCCGAGCTAGAGAAACATCAAATCAGTGTTGTTAAAACAACCTTGGAAAAGATTCAAAAACCGCTGGCCATTTTAATAGACAGACAACAAAAAATAACACACCAGATAAACGATCTCCACCATGTGGCCGATGATTTAACTAAAAGGCAGCTAAGACAAGAAATTATATCAAGCTTATTGCTCCAAATCATCGAAGTTGAATATCGACAACAAGCCCTTCTGGATATAATAATGGCTAGTAGGACCAATCATATTCATCTACTCCTAATGTCTCCCAAAAATCTACTGGAGATATATCGCAAAACAACTTCGTATTGTCCTCAGGAATTTCTCCTATTAAAAGGCGAGGACATGAAAAACTTTAGGAAAATAACAAGTAATTTGGAAGAAAACACGTATGTAGGCCGACTAAATACGCCCATAATAAAGGCAACGACATACAACGAATGTGCCATTAAATTACTATATAATCCTTTAAATGAAGTGCCCAAATGCAGGACCAGAGTACAAGCTCCCCAAAAGGACATGCTGATCAAATTAAGCAAGCCCAATACGTGGCTATTTGCATTTAGTACCTCCCCGGTGTTACATATCACATGTCCAGATCACTTTGTAATCTCGAAACTAGAAGGACAAGGGATATTAGAGATAACGCAACCATGTCAAGTACAAATAAGCACCTTGCTCAAATACGAAGGTCAAAGTAAACGCCCGCTGAAGATAATTCAACCCAAACAATTTCCCCAATTTAATCATTCCTTATTTAGTTTGAGTCTGGCTGACATTTTACCAGAATCTCAAAACCAAACGCAAGTTTCAATAGAGATTTTAACGGGAGACGATATCCACAAATCAGTCTACCAGGGTACACACTCCTTAGAGGAAATCCAAAACAAAATCATTAAATACCAGGAAAAGGTATCAAGCCGACCATCCGATATCCTGTCCACAACCTCTTTATCATTTACGAGCCTATTAGTTCTGGCCATAATGATTGTTGTGGCAGTGAAATATGTACACCCTGTTGTCACAAGAATGAAACAGCGGTCAAAACAACCACAAGGTAACCCCGAAATTTCATCAGAGGGAATTCCTTTAAAGGAGCGAACTAACGCTCCCCAAGCTACTCTAAAGCGAGCTCGATCACTCCCCAGGACCAAATCAGTCCAAATCGTTTAAAGAACGGAATACTGATACTGTCAACATGAGCCACTTAATCGAAGTAAATTTATAGAAAATAGTAGATCTGGTAAAATATATAGAAAAGTACATAGAAATGAAAATGTAACAAAAAAAAAATCTATTGAAAAACAAAATAGATAGAATAATAAAAGTAAAGATGAAAAAATAGAATTAAAATAAAAAATATATTATATGGAGTTAGGAATAAAATAATAAAAGGAGAAAAAAGTATAAAATATGTAAATTAAAACTAAAATGCCTTAGATAAATAAAATAAATAAAATAATAGAACTAAAAAAGAAAAAGAAATTACAATTACGTAACAATATAATATAGATCAAAGAAATAAATATAAATAGATAGGAAAGAAAATGTTAGAATTAAAGTATTAATATAAAATAGCACACAATACCTACTAAAAACAGTAGAAGTAATTAAAAAAAAAATAGTGTAAAGATCTAATTAGTAAGAAATATGTAGTTATGACAAACATAAACTTTACCTACGTATTACCAGGCTACTAAAAACATAAATAATAGAAACAAACTAAATAACTATAAAAGATATTAACAAAAACTAGTACTACTATAGGAAGATAAGTAAGCCTTACATAGGTTATAAAAAATTCTTTTTTGAAAATTAGCAGAGGAAGAATATAAGAATGAATATAAAATGTAAAGCCTAGCCGAAACCAAAACCGACCAAAACCCGAGCCGTCAAAATAGAAACCACAACAACCTCCCCTGAGAATTATTCCTCTTCAAAGAATAATTCTCTTTTTCTCAGGGGGAAGAATTGTTATGTACGCAAATTATACCTATCTAAAAAAGGAATAACGTAAAATTACAAATTAATAAAATCTGAAAAAGACAATAATTATTTCAAATATTTCATACATAAATTCTCATATAAGGTAATAATGCTTCAAAACATGATTAGCTTATCTATTCAATCAGTGAAGAAAATTGCATCAGCAATTTTCTTCACATACCATTCGTTTTTGCAAAGTTTATTCCCACGACAAATTTTGCCTTCAGCAAAATTTGCCAGTAGAAATTATTACTTTAAAAAAAAAATAAAGAAAAAGACAAATCGTACCTTCAGTACGATTTGTCGTGAAAATCACAATATGTATGTACGAGCGTACATACATATCACAAAAAACAGCTTTCGCGATAAGAAATGCGCGCCGCGAAATTACATTATATGTATACGCGCGCCGCAATTTCAATCGACGGGACGGTGGCTGATGTTTATAAAAACATCAAATTTCATTTTTTCAAGCCACCGTCCAACGAAAAATATTCTGGACTTGTTTAAACAAGCCCAGAATAAATGAAAATTTTTCTCAGGGTAGAAATGCAACTATGCATTTTCTACCCTGAACGAGGGCTCTTGATCGCGACGAAAGTTATCAAGAGCCGAGTTGAATTTTAAACTGGATTAGCGGCGGTTCGTCAGTAAAATTTTAAAATAAAGTGGAGTTGATTTTTAACTTGGTACCGGTCGGTCTCGGTTTAGTCGCTAAAAAACAAAAGGTAAAGTTAAAACAGAAAAGGGCCTTCAGATCGGAAATCAAAATAAAAAAAGAAAAGGAAAAAAGATCGTGTGGATAACTAGTTTAAATCCAGGTGTATTGTGAAAGGAAAATAATAATAGTTTTAAATCCAGGTGCATTGTAAAAGGAAAATAATAATATGTAGTATTAAATCCAGGTGCATTGTGAAAGGAAAATAATAATAAAATTATGTGTAAATGCAAACAAAGGTGTTTTGGATTATAGCAGCCCGACACTATAAGGAGGTACGTAACAGCATTCACGCATGCAATAGATGCTGAGGGAAGGGTAAACATACCGAATTCCCATATTTTCAAAGAATTATCAAATGTCTTAGGGAAAGAATCGTACCTTTCACCGAAGTATATACAGGGTGGGCCAAAAGTCACCATGGGGTTTAAAAATTTAATAACTTTTTCGTTTACATATTTTTTTTATTTTTTTTTTTAGATTATATAAATAGCATCTGGAGAATAAATAATGGAGAGATTCACAACTGAACAAAGAACCAGAATAATAGAATTTTATTACTTAAATCAGCGATCAATTATTTTAACGCAAAGAGCATATCGTCGCCATTTTAACGTCAGAATTTCGCCCTCTGAAGCCGTGATTCGTTGCTTAGTTGATCGTCACCACCAACATGGCACCCTAAGTGATTTGCCTCGAACCGGTAGACCGCGTATAATTCACACTACTGAAAATATTGAACGTGTAGAGCAAAGTGTTAACGAAACACCAGAAACATCTACCAGAAGGCGTTCTGCTCAGCTAGGGATGTCTCGTACGTCACTACGGCGCATTTAAAAAAAAAAGATTTACTGTTATTCCCATATAAGGTGCAATCGGTGCAAGAATTGAACTTTATTGAAAATCTGATTATGAGTGATGAAGCTCATTTTCATCTGAATGGCTTTGTTAATAAGCAGAACTGTAGGTTCTGGGGTTCTGAAAATCCAAGAGCCATTCATCAACGCTAATTGCACCCCATTAGGTGTACAGTATGGTGTGGCATTACATCTGAAAATATCATTGGGCCTTACTTCTTCGAAAATGAAGATGGAAGTGCTGTAACCGTAAATGGAGAGCGGTATCGGTTTATGATAGAAAAGTTTTTACGTCCTGCTCTTGAAAACAGACCTGAGATGTGGTTTCAGCAGGATGTTGCCACTGCCCACACTGCCCGAGATACAATGGCACTTTTAAGGCAAATTTTTGGACAGCGAATAATTTCAAGAAATTCGGAAATTAATTGGCCAGCGCGTTCGCCATATTTGTCAGCACCCGACTATTTTCTTTGAGGTTATTTGAAGGAGCGAGTATATGTGAACAAGCCCGAGACAATCCTTGAACTCAAGGCCAACATTGTTGCAGAACTTCGAGCGCTACAGCCACAAATGTTGAAAGATGTTATGGAAAATGCTCTAAAAAGAGCCCATCATTGCGAAGCTAATAACGGTGGTCATTTAAGTGACATTATTTTCCATACTTAGCGTAAAAAAATTTCCATTTTGTATATTTTATAATCTAAAAAAAACTATATAAAAAGATTACTCTTTTGGACTTTTTACCGGGTTAAACTTAATTTTGTTCAAGAAAGAATTTTTTGGGATTCTCCGGTATATAGCAAAGGTTAAAAAATGTTCTAATTTTGTTATTTCATCACACAACCCATTAATTTTTGGTGACAAGTTTCAAGTCTTGGTTTGACTCATCAACAGGTCACAAATAGCGAAATTGTGTGATTTGAAAAACAAATGAAAAAATGAAAAAAGAAGAAAGAAATGAAAAGTTTGAGAAAATAGAAAAAAACAATTTTTTTATTTATTAAAAAAATTTAAAAAAAAATTTAAAGAAACAGATTCCTTCGAAGCGAATCGAACCTGTATACGCCACACAGTGGGCTGAAAAATAATAAAGAAAAGGAAGAAGAAGAAGCGTTTCGTGTCAGCAGAAAACCTAACACTCATCGGTGCAGCTTGGTTTTCTGCCTGCTGCAGACGCTTGAAAATAGATCAAACTGATCTCTTCTCATATAAACTCAGAAATAAATTCTGGGTGTGAATTATATGAGGAAAAAACACTCCTATACAAGCCCAGGAGGAAAAATATATAAAAAGATTACTCTTTTGGACTTTTTACCGGGTTAAACTTAATTTTGTTCAAGAAAGAATTTTTTGGGATTCTCCGGTATATAGCAAAGGCTAAAAAATGTTCTAATTTTGTTATTTCATCACACAACCCATTAATTTTTGGTGACAAGTTTCAAGTCTTGGTTTGACTCATCAACAGGTGACAAATAGCGAAATTGTGTGATTTGAAAAACAAATGAAAAAATGAAAAAAGAAGAAAGAAATGAAAAGTTTGAGAAAATAGAAAAAAACAATTTTTTTATTTATTAAAAAAATTTAAAAAAAAAATTTTTAAAGAAACAGATTCCTTCGAAGCGAATCGAACCTGTATACGCCACACAGTGGGCTGAAAAATAAAAAAGAAAAGGAAGAAGAAGAAGCGTTTCGTGTCAGCAGAAAACCTAACACTCATCGGTGCAGCTTGGTTTTCTGCCTGCTGCAGACGCTTGAAAATAGATCAAACTGATCTCTTCTCATATAAACTCAGAAATAAATTCTGGGTGTGAATTATATGAGGAAAAACCACTCCTATACAAGCCCAGGAAGAAAAATATATAAAAAGATTACTCTTTTGGACTTTTTACCGGGTTAAACTTAATTTTGTTCAAGAAAGAATTTTTTGGGATTCTCCGGTATATAGCAAAGGCTAAAAAATGTTCTAATTTTGTTATTTCATCACACAACCCATTAATTTTTGGTGACAAGTTTCAAGTCTTGGTTTGACTCATCAACAGGTCACAAATAGCGAAATTGTGTGATTTGAAAAACAAATGAAAAAATGAAAAAAGAAGAAAGAAATGAAAAGTTTGAGAAAATAGAAAAAAACAATTTTTTTATTTATTAAAAAAATTAAAAAAAAAAAATTTATAAAGAAACAGATTCCTTCGAAGCGAATCGAACCTGTATACGCCACACAGTGGGCTGAAAAATAAAAAAGAAAAGGAAGAAGAAGAAGCGTTTCGTGTCAGCAGAAAACCTAACACTCATCGGTGCAGCTTGGTTTTCTGCCTGCTGCAGACGCTTGAAAATAGATCAAACTGATCACTTCTCATATAAACTCAGAAATAAATTCTGGGTGTGAATTATATGAGGAAAAAACACTCCTATACAAGCCCAGGAGGAAAAATATATAAAAAGATTACTCTTTTGGACTTTTTGCCGGGTTAAACTTAATTTTGTTCAAGAAAGAATTTTTTGGGATTCTCCGGTATATAGCAAAGGCTAAAAAATGTTCTAATTTTGTTATTTCATCACACAACCCATTAATTTTTGGTGACAAGTTTCAAGTCTTGGTTTGACTCATCAACAGGTCACAAATAGCGAAATTGTGTGATTTGAAAAACAAATGAAAAAATGAAAAAAGAAGAAAGAAATGAAAAGTTTGAGAAAATAGAAAAAAACAATTTTTTTATTTATTAAAAAAATTTAAAAAAAATTTAAAGAAACAGATTCCTTCGAAGCGAATCGAACCTGTATACGCCACACAGTGGGCTGAAAAATAAAAAAGAAAAGGAAGAAGAAGAAGCGTTTCGTGTCAGCAGAAAACCTAACACTCATCGGTGCAGCTTGGTTTTCTGCCTGCTGCAGACGCTTGAAAATAGATCAAACTGATCTCTTCTCATATAAACTCAGAAATAAATTCTGGGTGTGAATTATATGAGGAAAAAACACTCCTATACAAGCCCAGGAGGAAAAATATATAAAAAGATTACTCTTTTGGACTTTTTACCGGGTTAAACTTAATTTTGTTCAAGAAAGAATTTTTTGGGATTCTCCGGTATATAGCAAAGGCTAAAAAATGTTCTAATTTTGTTATTTCATCACACAACCCATTAATTTTTGGTGACAAGTTTCAAGTCTTGGTTTGACTCATCAACAGGTCACAAATAGCGAAATTGTGTGATTTGAAAAACAAATGAAAAAATGAAAAAAGAAGAAAGAAATGAAAAGTTTGAGAAAATAGAAAAAAACAATTTTTTTATTTATTAAAAAAATTTAAAAAAAAATTTAAAGAAACAGATTCCTTCGAAGCGAATCGAACCTGTATACGCCACACAGTGGGCTGAAAAATAAAAAAGAAAAGGAAGAAGAAGAAGCGTTTCGTGTCAGCAGAAAACCTAACACTCATCGGTGCAGCTTGGTTTTCTGCCTGCTGCAGACGCTTGAAAATAGATCAAACTGATCTCTTCTCATATAAACTCAGAAATAAATTCTGGGTGTGAATTATATGAGGAAAAAACACTCCTATACAAGCCCAGGAGGAAAAATATATAAAAAGATTACTCTTTTGGACTTTTTACCGGGTTAAACTTAATTTTGTTCAAGAAAGAATTTTTTGGGATTCTCCGGTATATAGCAAAGGCTAAAAAATGTTCTAATTTTGTTATTTCATCACACAACCCATTAATTTTTGGTGACAAGTTTCAAGTCTAGGTTTGACTCATCAACAGGTCACAAATAGCGAAATTGTGTGATTTGAAAAACAAATGAAAAAATGAAAAAAGAAGAAAGAAATGAAAAGTTTGAGAAAATAGAAAAAAACAATTTTTTTATTTATTAAAAAAATTTAAAAAAAATTTAAAGAAACAGATTCCTTCGAAGCGAATCGAACCTGTATACGCCACACAGTGGGCTGAAAAATAAAAAAGAAAAGGAAGAAGAAGAAGCGTTTCGTGTCAGCAGAAAACCTAACACTCATCGGTGCAGCTTGGTTTTCTGCCTGCTGCAGACGCTTGAAAATAGATCAAACTGATCTCTTCTCATATAAACTCAGAAATAAATTCTGGGTGTGAATTATATGAGGAAAAAACACTCCTATACAAGCCCAGGAGGAAAAATATATAAAAAGATTACTCTTTTGGACTTTTTACCGGGTTAAACTTAATTTTGTTCAAGAAAGAATTTTTTGGGATTCTCCGGTATATAGCAAAGGCTAAAAAATGTTCTAATTTTGTTATTTCATCACACAACCCATTAATTTTTGGTGACAAGTTTCAAGTCTTGGTTTGACTCATCAACAGGTCACAAATAGCGAAATAGCGAAAATATTTTCTCAAACTTTTCATTTCTTTCTTCTTTTTTCATTTTTTCATTTGTTTTTCAAATCACACAATTTCGCTATTTGTGACCTGTTGATGAGTCAAACCAAGACTTGAAACTTGTCACCAAAAATTAATGGGTTGTGTGATGAAATAACAAAATTAGAACATTTTTTAGCCTTTGCTATATACCGGAGAATCCCAAAAAATTCTTTCTTGAACAAAATTAAGTTTAACCCGGTAAAAAGTCCAAAAGAGTAATCTTTTTATATATTTTTCCTCCTGGGCTTGTATAGGAGTGTTTTTTCCTCATATAATTCACACCCAGAATTTATTTCTGAGTTTATATGAGAAGAGATCAGTTTGATCTATTTTCAAGCGTCTGCAGCAGGCAGAAAACCAAGCTGCACCGATGAGTGTTAGGTTTTCTGCTGACACGAAACGCTTCTTCTTCTTCCTTTTCTTTTTTATTTTTCAGCCCACTGTGTGGCGTATACAGGTTCGATTCGCTTCGAAGGAATCTGTTTCTTTAAATTTTTTTTAAATTTTTTTAATAAATAAAAAAATTGTTTTTTTTCTATTTTCTCAAACTTTTCATTTCTTTCTTCTTTTTTCATTTTTTCATTTGTTTTTCAAATCACACAATTTCGCTATTTGTGACCTGTTGATGAGTCAAACCAAGACTTGAAACTTGTCACCAAAAATTAATGGGTTGTGTGATGAAATAACAAAATTAGAACATTTTTTAGCCTGTGCTATATACCGGAGAATCCCAAAAAATTCTTTCTTGAACAAAATTAAGTTTAACCCGGTAAAAAGTCCAAAAGAGTAATCTTTTTATATATTTTTCCTCCTGGGCTTGTATAGGAGTGTTTTTTCCTCATATAATTCACACCCAGAATTTATTTCTGAGTTTATATGAGAAGAGATCAGTTTGATCTATTTTCAAGCGTCTGCAGCAGGCAGAAAACCAAGCTGCACCGATGAGTGTTAGGTTTTCTGCTGACACGAAACGCTTCTTCTTCTTCCTTTTCTTTTTTATTTTTCAGCCCACTGTGTGGCGTATACAGGTTCGATTCGCTTCGAAGGAATCTGTTTCTTTAAATTTTTTTTAAATTTTTTTAATAAATAAAAAAATTGTTTTTTCTATTTTCTCAAACTTTTCATTTTCTTTTTTCATTTTTTCATTTGTTTTTCAAATCACACAATTTCGCTATTTGTGACCTGTTGATGAGTCAAACCAAGACTTGAAACTTGTCACCAAAAATTAATGGGTTGTGTGATGAAATAACAAAATTAGAACATTTTTTAGCCTTTGCTATATACCGGAGAATCCCAAAAAATTCTTTCTTGAACAAAATTAAGTTTAACCCGGTAAAAAGTCCAAACGAGTAATCTTTTTATATATCTTTCCTCCTGGGCTTGTATAGGAGTGTTTTTTCCTCATATAATTCACACCCAGAATTTATTTCTGAGTTTATATGAGAAGAGATCAGTTTGATCTATTTTCAAGCGTCTGCAGCAGGCAGAAAACCAAGCTGCACCGATGAGTGTTAGGTTTTCTGCTGACACGAAACGCTTCTTCTTCTTCCTTTTCTTTTTTATTTTTCAGCCCACTGTGTGGCGTATACAGGTTCGATTCGCTTCGAAGGAATCTGTTGCTTTAAATTTTTTTTTACATTTTTTTAATAAATAAAAAAATTGTTTTTTTTTCTATTTTCTCAAACTTTTCATTTCTTTCTTCTTTTTTCATTTTTTCATTTGTTTTTCAAATCACACAATTTCGCTATTTGTGACCTGTTGATGAGTCAAACCAAGACTTGAAACTTGTCACCAAAAATTAATGGGTTGTGTGATGAAATAACAAAATTAGAAAATTTTTTAGCCTTTGCTATATACCGGAGAATCCCAAAAAATTCTTTCTTGAACAAAATTAAGTTTAACCCGGTAAAAAGTCCAAAAGAGTAATCTTTTTATATATTTTTCCTCCTGGGCTTGTATAGGAGTGTTTTTTCCTCATATAATTCACACCCAGAATTTATTTCTGAGTTTATATGAGAAGAGATCAGTTTGATCTATTTTCAAGCGTCTGCAGCAGGCAGAAAACCAAGCTGCACCGATGAGTGTTAGGTTTTCTGCTGACACGAAACGCTTCTTCTTCTTCCTTTTCTTTTTTATTTTTCAGCCCACTGTGTGGCGTATACAGGTTCGATTCGCTTCGAAGGAATCTGTTTCTTTAAATTTTTTTTAAATTTTTTTAATAAATAAAAAAATTGTTTTTTTCTATTTTCTCAAACTTTTCATTTCTTTCTTCTTTTATCATTTTTTCATTTGTTTTTCAAATCACACAATTTCGCTATTTGTGACCTGTTGATGAGTCAAACCAAGACTTGAAACTTGTCACCAAAAATTAATGGGTTGTGTGATGAAATAACAAAATTAGAACATTTTTTAGCCTTTGCTATATACCGGAGAATCCCAAAAAATTCTTTCTTGAACAAAATTAAGTTTAACCCGGTAAAAAGTCCAAAAGAGTAATCTTTTTATATATTTTTCCTCCTGGGCTTGTATAGGAGTGTTTTTTCCTCATATAATTCACACCCAGAATTTATTTCTGAGTTTATATGAGAAGAGATCAGTTTGATCTATTTTCAAGCGTCTGCAGCAGGCAGAAAACCAAGCTGCACCGATGAGTGTTAGGTTTTCTGCTGACACGAAACGCTTCTTCTTCTTCCTTTTCTTTTTTATTTTTCAGCCCACTGTGTGGCGTATACAGGTTCGATTCGCTTCGAAGGAATCTGTTTCTTTAAATTTTTTTTAAATTTTTTTAATAAATAAAAAATTGTTTTTTTCTATTTTCTCAAACTTTTCATTTCTTTCTTCTTTTTTCATTTTTTCATTTGTTTTTCAAATCACACAATTTCGCTATTTGTGACCTGTTGATGAGTCAAACCAAGACTTGAAACTTGTCACCAAAAATTAATGGGTTGTGTGATGAAATAACAAAATTAGAACATTTTTTAGCCTTTGCTATATACCGGAGAATCCCAAAAAATTCTTTCTTGAACAAAATTAAGTTTAACCCGGTAAAAAGTCCAAAAGAGTAATCTTTTTATATATTTTTCCTCCTGGGCTTGTGTAGGAGTGTTTTTTCCTCATATAATTCACACCCAGAATTTATTTCTGAGTTTATATGAGAAGAGATCAGTTTGATCTATTTTCAAGCGTCTGCAGCAGGCAGAAAACCAAGCTGCACCGATGAGTGTTAGGTTTTCTGCTGACACGAAACGCTTCTTCTTCTTCCTTTTCTTTTTTATTTTTCAGCCCACTGTGTGGCGTATACAGGTTCGATTCGCTTCGAAGGAATCTGTTTCTTTAAATTTTTTTAAATTTTTTTAATAAATAAAAAAATTGTTTTTTTCTATTTTCTCAAACTTTTCATTTCTTTCTTCTTTTTTCATTTTTTCATTTGTTTTTCAAATCACACAATTTCGCTATTTGTGACCTGTTGATGAGTCAAACCAAGACTTGAAACTTGTCACCAAAAATTAATGGGTTGTGTGATGAAATAACAAAATTAGAACATTTTTTAGCCTTTGCTATATACCGGAGAATCCCAAAAAATTCTTTCTTGAACAAAATTAAGTTTAACCCGGTAAAAAGTCCAAAAGAGTAATCTTTTTATATATTTTTCTTCCTGGGCTTGTATAGGAGTGGTTTTTCCTCATATAATTCACACCCAGAATTTATTTCTGAGTTTATATGAGAAGAGATCAGTTTGATCTATTTTCAAGCGTCTGCAGCAGGCAGAAAACCAAGCTGCACCGATGAGTGTTAGGTTTTCTGCTGACACGAAACGCTTCTTCTTCTTCCTTTTCTTTTTTATTTTTCAGCCCACTGTGTGGCGTATACAGGTTCGATTCGCTTCGAAGGAATCTGTTTCTTTAAAAATTTTTTTTTTAAATTTTTTTAATAAATAAAAAAATTGTTTTTTTCTATTTTCTCAAACTTTTCATTTCTTTCTTCTTTTTTCATTTTTTCATTTGTTTTTCAAATCACACAATTCCGCTATTTGTGACCTGTTGATGAGTCAAACCAAGACTTGAAACTTGTCACCAAAAATTAATGGGTTGTGTGATGAAATAACAAAATTAGAACATTTTTTAGCCTTTGCTATATACCGGAGAATCCCAAAAAATTCTTTCTTGAACAAAACTAAAAAAAAAAATAAAAAAAATATATAAACGAAAAAGTTATTAAATTTTTAAAACCCATGGTGACTTTTGGCCCACCCTGTATATACAATTTTGAAATTGAACCGCTACAACCTTCGTGAAAAATTCATGGTTCATAATGGGATCAATTGTCCTGCCAACGAATCAATAAATAAGAGCTTGGACGACACTCTCGAAGACATCATTCCATTTAAAATCGATTTGACAAGCATTTATCCGTGAACTTTAAAACGATCAACAATTACTGAAAGTGGATATACCGTAAAAGATGATGGATTTTGTCCTGAATGCGACTGCCAGTTTGAAGGAAAAATTGTTAACGCGCCAACGGCAAAAGAACAACTTGTAGAGATGGAATGTCTTATTAAAGATTTCGATCCAGCCGTTATTAAAAAAAAAAAACGCCAGATGAAAGGGTCGAAACGAGTCGCAGTTGCCAAAGAGCTCATTGAAGGAAAGACATTACCGTCACTTGTAGCGTATCCCCCATACGCTACCCTTTTTTTCTCTACGCGATTCCCTCTTTTACTTCAAAAATCTTTCCCCGGGTATCTGAAAAGGGGTAAGAGATCATTTTATTATCTCGGAAAGTAGCCTTTTGCTACTTTCCCATAAGGCATCCGTCCTATCTAAAAGAATAAAACCTCAAAAGAGGGAAAAGAAAAAAAAAATTTATTCTAAAAGAAAAATCCTAATTTGTGCAGAACGCGCACAAATTGGAATCTTTCATTCAGATCCCAAAAGAACAGAAGGGAAAGCAACAACAAGTAAAATATTTTAAACGAAAAAATTCGAATTTGTGCAAAATGCACACAAACTATAATTTTTCAACGACATCCAGGCAACGTAAACGGTAGTTCGCCTAGCTGTAATGCATCGCGTGATATCATCACGTAACATATTGCAGCAGGCCTGCCTAAAAATTTTACGAAAAAATCTGCCGACAGCAGAGAAACTGTGGCAGAGATTTTGCCTGAAAAATATGGAGAACGACGGGAATATGGGCAAGCTGCGCGTAGTGATTTTTTTCCATAAAATCGTATGACGGATCCGCGTGGAATTCGCAATAAGTGGAAACGTGGTGTGTATCCAGTTCATCTGAAAACTAAAGAAAATCATCTTCGTATTTGGTGCTTACATTTTTAAGAATTCTGCTATAAACTTAATATTAAAGTGTGCGTACTTACCTGCATGGAATACGTCGTATATTTCCGGTTCACCTGAAAACTATATTCGGTGTTAATCATTTCACATCAGTTAGTGTTAATTACCTGCGAGATATACATATAATTAGTGACATTTTCGGCACATAGTTAACCTGAAAGGAAATGAGAGAAAAAGTGCTTTCATTTCTAAGAATTTTGCAATAGAATTAATATTAAAGTATGCGTACTTACCTGCATGGAATACGTCGTATATATCCGGTTCACCTGAAATCTAAAAATCATTTTTATATTCGGTGTTAATCATTTCACATCAGTTAGTGATAGTTACCTGCAAGATATACATATAACTAGTGTCATTGTCGGCACATAGTTAACCTGAAAGGAAATAAAAGAAAAGAAAAAAAGTGCTTTCATTTGTAAGAATTTTGCAATAAAACTAATAGTAAAATGTGTATATCTACCTGCATGGAATACGTTGTATACACCTGATTCACCTGAAAACTAAAAAACCATATCTATAGTTGGTGTCAATCCTTTTCGATCAGTTAGCGGGTACTTACCTGCGGAAAGGTCGTCATATTTAGTGTCGTTTGCGCATCCAGTGCACCTATAAAGAAAAAAAAACATTTTCGGTATAAATAATTTAGACAAGATCAATAACCATTTGTGTGTACTTACCTGCGGGAATTTTCGTATATTTAGTGGTGTTGTAGCACCCCGTGCAATTATAAAGAAACAAACAAAAAAAAAAGAGAAAAAAAAACATTTTTTTTGCATAAATAACTTGAATTAGATTAGTAGGCATTAGTGTGCACTTTCCGTTGGGAACTTTATTATATTTCGTGTTGCATAAATAATTTTGATTATATCTGCTAACGAGCAGTGAATGCAAAAGAAAAACAAGAGAAGAAAAGGGGATATAAACGAGCACCCTGCATACTGGTAGCTCTGGCACACTAAGGTAAATCACAGTCATCCTGGATCACCGATGGCACTTGGCAACTGCAGGATTTTAAATCGAATTCCGTCAATCCGGATGATTCGAGTCAAGTAAGCATAGGACTTAGGAGACTTACGAGTCAGGTCAAGTTAGGCAGGTACCCGTAGTAGGTTAGTTGAATTTTTGATTCTTACAAAATTTTATGAAATGTTTAGATTTTCATTAGTTCCTTTAGGAATCCAGTAATAAAGCTGGGCGTTTAGGTAGATTATCGGTAATACTAGAAATAAGAGAATACTGTCATACTGAAACAAGGCAATAATAACGTAATATATTATATTCCTTTTATTTTCTGGTCTAACATTTTCTTTTATTATTACTCCTTGGACTTTGGATTGTTATTAGTGAAATTTTTTGTTTTTTTTTCTTGGTATTTTCCCATTTATTTTCAGGACCACCATACTGTGAGGCCAAAGGCAGGGTGATCTAGGATCCATTGATGTCGTCGAGTCTATTGGGCATAGTCAAAGACACAGGTGTCCATTCCATAATAATTATTTCAGGTGTCTCACATAACAGAAAAAGGAAAACTCCAGTGTTTGATGCTGTATTTATTTTTTTTATTTCTTTTATATATTTTTTTTTCTGTTCTCTTTCTCTTTTGCTTTTTTTTCCTCTTTTTGTTTGCCACTGTTTTGCGGATATCCATGGCAGGCGCCCTGGAATCTTAGAGTTTTAGCTCATTCTTGTAGTCCATGAGGCACTAGGTGCGAATACATACAATAGGGCAGAGTCTGGGAACAGCCCAGTACGGTGTTCCTGCTGACCTCGAGTCCTCAGCCGTGATGTCCAGGTAAATCACCCGTGATGGGGGAGTCGCAACACCCCAAAGACACAGCCTAACGCACATACTCGAATACAAACAGGGGCTAAGCAAAGGTATGAAGACGCTTTTTGAGGCTTAGCCAGGGTGGTAGGGGGCGATCGAGCCTACAATCTCCAAAGGCTGAGGCTTCACCCACACCTGAGGTCTCCGCGTCTGGTTATCCTTTCTCTCTCCCTCTCTCGTCTTCACCAACGAAATGAACATTTGTTTTGGTTTCTAGGCTGCAAGAAAAAGTAACCGCTTACTGGGGGTACAAGCTTCCAGATTTTTTTTCTTTTCGCCCGTCCGTCCATCTGACGTCCCTAGTCCATTCGTGGGCGATAACTTTTCGGTCCGTCCGTCTGTCCGATACCTGATTCACAAAGCTTTGAAGCATTTAAGGGTTTGGGAGGCAAGAACCTTCCCAAGCCGACTGAGTGCTAGCGGCAATACGCTGTGCGGCCTCCTACGTCAACCCAACGATGATTTTGCAGTCAGAGGAGGTGGCCGAGAGCCTCCTGATGTGTCCCACACATCGGTGGGCTGACGGCCGACCTTGTCTGCTACACACTGTGGCGGAGAACGGAAGCTGCAAAATTGATGCAAGTGGGTGAAGGTGAACCACCGCATTTATTTAAGGGGGCAATAATGAGGAAGGCAAAACAGGAGCTACAGGATATCTTGCTCGGCATCAAATCACACAACGTCTTTGGAAGTCTGCAGTTACTTAAATACAGTTCAAAGCGCGAAGGAGCTATTAGAAATATTGGATTAGATCCGTTGTTTGTACATGATTGGACTTCGGAACAAATTGCAGTTTTTGAAAAATAATCATGTGACGTTGTGCATTGACGGGACAGGTTCGCTTATGGAAAAACTGAAATTAACGAATGGCAAATTATCTCCGCACCTATGTTTATATCAGGCCGTAACGAAAATCATTGACAAATATGCACCAGTTTGTCAAATGATTTCAGCAGTACAGAACACGAACAGCATCGCGTTTTGTCTGCTAGAATTTTTACGCGGTGGTTCTACTTATCATCGTAATTTCCCGATTCCACGATAGGTCGTCACGGATTTTGATCGGCCTTTAATTGCTGGAGTGGTTAGAGCCTGTCCGATTATTTGTCGCTCTGTTTTGATCTACTGTTAGACAAAAAAGGAAAAGTGCCATGTTCCTTGTTACACCTCGATATTTGTCACTTCATGAATATTCTTGCAAAGTGGAAATGCTGGAGTCGGATGCCCAGCAGAGCAAAACAATTTTAAATACGCATTATGGCCGCTTTGTGAAAGCAAAATACGCTGAAAGGAATCAAAATACACGCCAGAGCAATATTTATAGTAGCGTCAAACAGCAATCAAGCAGATGGCAACTCCAAAGGCGAAAATTTTTTTGGCTAATACAATTCGGCGCATAGCAGATATACATAGACCAAAAAGGTTCGGTAGAGTTTGACGACAATTTTGGCGACGATGACGAGCTGTCTAGCACAAATATTTTCCAGTGGGTCTGAGATATTTACAAAGAATGTAATAAACAAATTTTAGAAGAAGCCGAATCAGAAGACGTTAACGGATTTTACTGCCCTGACGTAGCGAACAACCTTAAAAAGTTGCTTCCATACTTCCCTCTTTTTTCCGAAGTGATGCCTGCTGTAATGGGTTATGGCTTGGACACACAATCATCGGCCGGAATCGAATCAGAATTCAATGATTTGAAACATCGAATTCTTAAAGATGTGTCAAAACCTATGCGTGTAGATAAATTTGTAAGTCGACATATTACATCTTTTTCGGGCAAAATTAGAATTGCAATGGCGCCTCATGATGTTAAGGAAGTTGATAATGCAAACGTAAGTATTCTTACAGCAAATACCGAAGAAATACATTTTCATGTTGACGAAAAGAAGCGACAACGAATGTCGGAAAAAGACAACGATCTCGATAGGCTGGATTTTAAAGAATTGCAAGAGCTCCGTGCCGAAAAAAATTGGCGGAGCAAAAACAACCCGACACGTGCTCCAAAATATATAAATTCGTTCCTGCAATTCGACCCGTCATTGAAAACTACAATGGCGCTTCCCATCATTATTAACGGCAATCTGTTGATCAAAGCAGTGTGACCAATAAAATTTGCTGTGGGCGGGAAAAACGGTAAAAAGCAAATATGGTGCCCATCTGATTATTGAAACCGACCTCGGCGACCAAACGGCCACGAAATTTGAAAACATTTCTATAAGCATAAAACTTTCGAAAAATTATTTGCTTGCTGAAATAATCGGCTATAACTGAACTTTTCGGCAGAGATCGCTCGGCCATTACACAGTTTGTGATTTCTGCCACATTGTGCTACAATGGAAAAAAAAATAATTAAACTCTTTATAAAGAAAATATGATTATCACAAAAATTATTCCGCCTATTTTCGACATTTGTAAAATGCAAAGAGTGTGCTGTGTTTTATCACAAACGAATCTGAAAAATTTTTTTTGGTATGAAGAATATAAGATTTTTAAATTAGCCCAATCATGGTGAAGGTTGTGTTGAGCTGGACTCAACTTGCGCTGTATTGTGCCACGAAGAAAAATAGTTCATAAATGTTATTTCCGAGATTTTTACCCTTTACTTACGGTAGAACGTAGTACCAGTTTAAACACAACTCGGTACAACCTTCATTTTTACAATAAAAAAAAATCGCTCGACTAATTTTTTTTTGCCAAATGGCTCGTAAAAAGAGTAATTTTTGCAAAAAAAATATTTTTCTTTACTGCACAACGTTGCGCAAGTCGAGCTCAATCCAGCACACCCTTCATTTTTCAAAATTTCGAAAATGGCTGAGCTAACTTTTTTAACAAATTTTATTTTCGTCATAAAAAATTTAATTTTTGAATATTTTTATTTTTCTTTGCGGCACAATGCAGCACAAGTCGAGCACAATCAAGCACACCCTTCTCATTTTTCAAAATTTCGAAAATGGCTGCGCTAACTTTTGTAAAAAGTTTTATTTTCGTCATAAAAACTTTAATTTTTGAATTTTTTTATTTTTCTTTGCGGCATAATGCAGCACAAGTCGAGCACAATCCAGCACTCGACTAATTTTTTTTCCAAATGGCTCGTAAAAAGAGTAATTTTTGAAAACAAAATATTTTTCTTTACTGCACAACGTTGCGCAAGTCGAGCTCAATCCAACACACCCTTCATTTTTCAAAATTTCGTAAATGGCTGGGCTGACTTTTTTAAAAAAAAAATTATTTTCAACATGAAAAAATCAATTTTTGAGTTTTTTTGTTTTTGTTTGCGGCACAATGCAGCTCAAGTCGATCACAATCCAGCACACCCTTTATTTTTCAAAATTTCGAAAATGGCTGGGCTAACTTTTTTTAACAAAATTTATTTTCATCGTAAAAAATTCAATTTTTGAATTTTTTAATTTTTCTTTGCGGCACAATGCAGCACAAGTCGGGCACAATCCAGCACACCCTTTAATTTTCAAAATTTCGAAAATGGCTGGCCTAACTTTTTTTGAAAATGTTATTTTCATCATAAAAAGTTTAATTTGTGAAAAAAAATTTTGTTCTTTGCGGTACAACGCAGCACTATTCGAGCACAATTCAGCAAAAGCTTTATTTTTGAAAATTTCTAAAATGCCGGGCTAATTTTATACATATCAAACCATCGTCTTGCTATAGTGCATACATTGTTGCGATCACAATGTATGCAGGTAGCGACAATTTGCTGATAAGAGCTTTTTCGGTGAAGACTTGATCGTTTCAGCTGTTGTTGGGGCTTTTTCGGTGGTTCGGCTGTTGGTCGGTTTGGCACGGGTTTTCGGATTTACATATTTTCTTATTTCTATTACAAAAAAAATTTTTTATCTTCCTAATTTTTTTAAATTCATCTTAAATATCTATTCTTATGCTATTATATTCTATTCGTTTATTACCTAATTCATTTCTACTGTTTTTTTTTTTTTTTTTGTATGTTACATATTTTTTTTTACACTTGTATATCTGTTACGTTCTATGTTAAAGTTAGTGGTTATTCAGGTTAATAATAATAATATTTATATTTTTATATTATTTATTATTTTTAATTATTATTTAACACTAGTGGTGGAGGGTTTCTTTTTTTTTCTTTGCTTTTAGTTTGTATATATATATGTTTTTATTACATTAAATCTAAGCTTTAATACTTATATACGTATGTCCTATCCCCTTTTGTTTTTATTATTATTTATTATTACTAACTGCTTTATTTGGGGTTAATAGAAACCACTTACATTTATTTTTTCTGTGTTCTAGTACCAGTGATAATGCTTATGACCATTTGAAGTGTTGACACTATACCACTTGCACTGACCTAGTACGTGGAATGGTGCGGGTCCTTTTGAGAGGGGTAGGTTCGATCAGTTTGCTTTTTTTGATTTGCTCCATTTGTTCCTCCGCCTGAGGGCTTTTTTCACATTTGCGTAATGGGTAACCTTTAATGAATGGTGTTGGGCATTTAGCGACCAGGTATAGTAACATACATGTGGTGACAACACCAGTTAAGGAAACTGAAGTTGTTGCTAGTACATGTGTAGGATGGTGGTTTTTATGAGGAGATATTTTAGCTAATATTTGTCCAGCTGTATTAATGACTGGGTACCTTCTAGGATGATGCTATTAGTGTCATCACCTGAGTGTAGTTTTGTACTAATGCTTTCGGACTGTATTTCTGTGGGGGTTTCATTGAGGTATTTTTCCACTATGTGTTTTAATTTAGTTATGCTTGGAAAGTAATTAGGTTTTCCATGACTCAATGGCTGGATATTCTCTGCCTCATTTTGTAGAATTTGGGATCCTACTTGTAATTGAAGGGGTGGTTGATAGTGATTATTCCTTAACCTTCAATCTTTGAGGTTAAAAGTTTTTGGTTCCACTGGAGGTGTACAATTGTTGGTTCTATCAACGAGAATATCCAAGAATTGGGTTTACTTAATTTGATAAGTGGGTCTCTGGGAGGTATTTATGCTCTGAATTGCCACTATGCCTCTTCCTGTAATTGGTTAAAGAGAATCTTCACTATGCATTCTTTAGACATAGTTGATTTTGTTACGGTAATGCCTAGCTTAGCAATGTAAGTATCCTCTTTGGAATATTGCGTGATTTTTTTGAAGATTTTAAGATCTTGGGTTTTTTATAATAATATGTTCTGAGTCCGTACCTGGTGCGCTACGTGCGAGTACTGTATTTCGGGTACCAAAGATTGTTTTTTATTAATGTGTATGGGAAAAGTATGTACTCTATACAACTTCATTTGTTGTAGATTGAAAATCGGAAGTTGTATTCGAATGGCTAATTTGTTTTGGACTACACGGACGTTTGTCTCCGCTGTCTGGTATAATAGCGACAGACAGTTTTGTGCATCTGGGCAAGTAGCGTCGGACTTGTGGTAATGAGGAATTAACATGGTCACAACACTCAAATTTACTATTGAAATAAACACCAAGATTCTTAACCTTGCTGGCATATGGCAAAAGTACTCCATTAAGATGTATAGAAAGAAGATCTGAAAACTCCAAGTCTCTCCTGTAAAAAACCATTCAAGAAGATTTCAGGGATTCAGCAAGAGTCGATTGCTGGTGGCCTAATCAGAGATATTTATTAAATCACGGTTTACTCGGTATATGCAGTCCTCAATTAACCCAAATATCTCAACATCGTCAGCATACATGTAGGATCCAAATATACCTAGACTGAAGTTAGCTGCGATCGAACGCGCCGCAATTGTGCGGAACGTACCCCAAAAGCTGCAGGGCAAAAGGAAGAGGAAGAGCATGACAGACGAGCTGATGACAAGACATTATTTTTTGGACGGAAGAAGGGAACCGCCGCAAGAAGTAGAACGGGCTGCATTATTCTCGGATGGAATCGTCGAACATCAGGCCAATTAAAATTATAAAAAGCAAGTTGAGGACTATAATTGTAAATAAGAGAATAAAGTGAAATCAATCCAGTTATAATTTGTTAAATACCCCACGATTCCATCCCACCTGGGGGCTCAACCGGGATCATTAAGAATTCGCAGCCACCTGAAGTAAGCATCTTTAATAAGACTGATCACTTTTACCAGCGCAGTATACAGGTAAAAATACGCGTGATCTGCGGCGGTTAAACATCAGCTCTTAAAGGTAAAGACTGAGCAATCAAATCCAATGAAAAACAAAACAAAACATCTGCAGAGAACAAGGATTACAAGGGAAGTTATAGCTAGCACGCAGGTAGCCGATTCCATAATAATTTTCCTTTTAGTACGGGCTGTGTGTGTCGTGTAAATAAAAAAGATCCGAAGGTGAATTATAAGGAAAAATTCGAAGGGGAAAGAAAAAAAACCCAAGAGATAAAAGGCGCTAGAAGAGGTAAAAATAAAAATAAATTGGATTAAAGACGTGTTCATGTGGTAAAGAACTACAAGGTAAATAAGGAAATTTCATTATATTGACATATCCTTTTAAAATGAACCTAAAATGCAAGTTAAAGTACGCCAGTATTAGCATGTAAGTGTACATGATTACCAACTCATGGACCGCAAATTTTATTAGTAATTAACAAATCGATTGAATTATTGGAAAAATTCGGACATAACATAAACATAGCGTCAGCTGCAATTAGAACCATACTACTATGTTATAATATTAGTATTGGTACTATAAATATTTCGAAAATTGAACTAAAAAGTATTAATACAGAGTGATTATTAACCAAATAACATGGGCAAAAAGTCTAAATGGTCCAAGTTGCAAAGACAAAGTACGCTTCATGTAGATAGTTCTGACTCGGGGGCGACGAAGGGTATACCGTAATGGTCAGTGAATTCCGAAGGGCTTTAAAACAACGAGAAAGCGAAATAGCCGAGTTAAAACAAAGTGTCGAGCTACTTAGGGGCAACAGCTTGTTAGGGGTTGCGAGTACAATCACGAAAGATGTGCCAACGGGATCAGAGCTTGGTGCCAAAGAAGCTGAGGCTGATATACGAAGTGAATTGACTGCCTTGAGAAAGCAGGTGCAAGAACTCAATCTGTCAATGCATGATAGGGACACCGTGAATGTGACGTGTCAAGACAAGGGTGCTAAGGAGACTGACATGCAAAGTGAATTAATTACCTTGAGAAAGCAGGTACATGAACTGAATCTTCCAAGGCGTGAAAGAGATTCTGTTAATCTGACGAGTATTGAGGTATTGACGAGTATTGAGGTATTGATACCTGGATATTAGAATTTGAGAATGCGGCAGAAATTTTTAGTTGGACAGCACTACAGAAATTTGTATTTGCTAGACGGTTATTAGAGGGTACTGCGAAGCTGGCAGTTATAATCCACATTCTTGGGAAGAACTTAAAGACAGTTTGCGAAAGGAATTCGGAAAGAAAGGAAATAGTGCCATATTACACGCCAAACTGAGTAAACGGAAAAAACGAAGCAATGAGACGTATCAGCAATATTATTTAGCAATTAAAGAATTGGGCCATCAAGCTCGATTGGAAGACGATGCAATCATGCAATACGTGATCGAGGGTATTGAAGACCATCAAATGAATAAAGCCATTTTATATGGAGCAGAAGATTTGTTAGGGCTTAAGAAAAAGTTAGACATTTACGAAGAACTTGAAAAGAAAGTGAAGAGTGGACAAAATGTGCAGCACAAGAAAACGATGGAAAGAAAACCAAATCGAAATTTTGGCACAAGATGTTTTAACTGTGGGTTGTTGGGTCACTCGTCAAGAAACTGCACTAGGAAGCGGATGGGAACCAAATGTTTTTCTTGTTATAACTTTGGACACATAAGCTAGGACTGCCCAGATTCTAAGTCAAAGAACCCAAGGCCGAGTACAAGCAGGGATATTGCGTTAGTAGGTGAAGTTTCTCAAACTCTAGATGATATAAGCAAACTAGTGTTAATTAATGGAGTTCCAATAGAGGCCATGATCGATACCGGAAGCGACGTGAGTTTTGTCAGAGAAGATTGCCATGGTGTGTTAGGCCACCCTAAATTAGGCAACCCGTGTAGGTTCGGCAAAGATCTCATCATTAGGATCTTTTACTGGACTAATTGAAGTAGATGGGAACAGGTTTATAGAAACGCTTCATGTATCACCACAAGATATTTTACTTAATCTTGCGTCATTGGTAAAACTTTGCTTAGTAGGGTTGAATTAAAATTGAATCCTACCGCTATTTCCATCAAGCCATTCGTAGACATTGAATTTCCAAAGTGTTTAAATGTGGAGGCGTGCGTAGAAGAAGAGTCCTATGGGGACCATATAGCCAATCAAGAGCATCGAAAGACTGTGAACGAAATGATTCAAAACTATAGACCAAACAAGGGGGAGGTCAACATGCCTAACTTTTTTATGAAAATCGTACTTAAAGATGAAAGTCCGATATATCAACCTCCAAGGAGACTGGCAATAGCAGAGAAGGAACTAGTAGACAAGCAGGTAAAGGAATGGTTACAAGAAAAAATAATTACGCCGAGTACATCCGAGTTTGCCAGCCCAGTGGTCCTAGACGTCTCAATAAAGTGATAGTAAGGGATCATCAACCACTTCCTTTCATTGAGGACCAAATCGACAAACTTTCAAAAACAAAGCTATTCTCTACACTTGATTTGAAAAACGGGTTTTTCCATGTCTGGTTGGATTCCACTTGTCGGAAATATACAGCTTTCGTTACGGTGTCAGGACAATTCGAGTTTACGAGAGCTCCATTTGGTCTGTGCATATCTCCTACCCAATTTCAGCGATATATTAATAGAATATTCGTGGACTTAATACGACAAAACAAAGTCATGACCTATATCGACGACATAATTGTCTTAGCTGGTGATGTAGAAGAAGCCTTGGAAAATTTGCGGGAAGTACTGCAAGTTTCAGCGAATCATGGTTTGGATATCAAATGGTCGAAATGCCAATTCCTCAAAAACCGAATTAACTACTTGGGCTATGTAATAGAAAATGGGAAAATTTCGCCATGCGAGGATAAGTGTCAGGCAGTCAAGAGGTTTCCTGAGCCTACCACTTTAAAGAAGCTTCAATCTTTTCTCGGACTAACAGGCTACTTCAGGAAATTTATTCAGGGCTATGCAGTAATAGTTAAACCGCTTAGCGATCTCTTAAGAATCAATTCTGCTTTTACTTCTGGAGTGAAACAAGCAGTAGCTTTCAAGGAAAAAAGGAGATGCTTTGTGCGCAACCACTTTTAAAAATTTATGACCCAGAGGCTAGGACCGAAGTTCACACCGACGCCAGCAAGCAAGGATACGGAGCTATACTATTGCAGCTAGACAATGACGACGGAAGGTACCACCCTATTTATTTTCTTAGTAAGAAGACGTCGCAGATCGAGGAAAAGTACAGCGCCTACGAGTTAGATGTGCTGGCAATTATTCATGCCCTTAAAAAATTTCGAGTGTACCTAATCGGTATAAAATTTAAATTGGTGACTGATTGTGCAGCATTTCGCTGTACCATGGAAAAAAAGGATACCACCCCGAAGGTTGCGACATGGGCAATGTTGTTAGCCGAGTACGAGTTTGAAATTGAACACAGGTCTGCCGAAAGAATGCGCCATGTAGATGCATTTAGCCGAAGTCCGGTAGTAATGCTAGTGGAAGAGAACAGTATCGCTCATAAAATCAAGGCGGCTCAAAGCAAAGACGAAAGTTTAAAAGCATTATCCGAAGCCTTAAAGTTGGAAGAATTTGAAGACTATGCTATGGAAGGAGGTATCTTGTTCAAATATCAAGATGGAGTCAAGAAGTTAGTGGTTCCCAAAAGTCTGCAAAGAGAAGTTATAAGAAAAGTCCACGAGAAAGGTCATTTTTCAACTAGAAAGATGAAGAGCATGCTTTATCAGGATTGTTATATACCAAAATTGAGAAATAAAATAGAAAGCTGTATCAGCAGCTGTATTCCGTGCATTCTTGCATCTAAACAAAGAAGGAAGGAGGGTTTTCTTCACCCGATTACCAAGGAATCGGCACCTCTTGAAACATTCCATATGGACCACTTGGGACCAATGACACCGACCAAGAAAGGTTATCGGTATTTACTGACGATCATAGACGCCTTTACAAAATTAGTGTGGATTTCTCCGTTGAAAACTACGTCTACTTCCGAAACCCTAAAGAAGGTGGAAGTGCAGCAAGCAACATTCGGAAATCCTCGCCGTATTGCAACAGATAAAGGACATGGTTTCACATCATCCGCATTTCAAGAATACTGCGACAGGGAAAGAATTGAGCACGTTATTATCACCACAGGAATCCCACGAGGTAATGGCCAAGTGGAAAGAATACACAGTGTTATTATTTCAATTCTAACTAAACTTTCTGTAGAATCAGAAGAGAACTGGTACAAATACACGGGTAGAGTTCAACGGTGGATCAACGCGAGTTTCCAAAGAAGCATTGGAGTCACGCCGTTTGAACTTATGTTTGGATCCAAGATGAAGTCACCGGAGGATGTTACTCCACTAGAGATGATTCAAGAAGAGCTTCTGCAAGAATATCAAAGTGAGCGAAGTGCAATAACACAGAAAGCAGCTAAAAATATTGCAGATGTTCAGGAAGAAAATAAGCGAAGCTACAATTAAGGTAGAAAAGCTCCTACACGGTACCAAGTGGGTGATTTGGTTGCCATCAAGCGGACACAATTCGACCCTTGCCAGAAAATTTGCCCCAAATACCTCGGCCTCTATCGAGTCATGAATACAAAAGAGAAATATCGCTATGATGTTAAGAAAGTAGGGAATAACGAGGGCCCTAACCTTACATCAACCGCAGTTGATGCCATGAAGCCCTTTATGCACTTTGAATTGGACGAAGATTCCGACGGTAATGAAGATATAAGACAGGATGCTGATACTACGTCGAGAGCACATAGTTTGCCCTAGACACAAAAACACACACATACACACACACACACCCGTCACACCAAAATCTTGCATGCACACGTGTAATAAAATAACGAATTAAGCCAATGACGAATAAAAGAGAGGTTTAACGATGTAATTTAAAACAAGCCAATGACGAATGAAATAAAGGCTCAATGATGCAAATTCGAAACGAGCCAACGACGAATAAAAGAGAGGTTTAACGATGTAATTTAAAACAAGCCAACGACGAATGAAATAAAGGCTCAATGATGCAAATGCGAAACGAGCCAACGACGAATGAAAGAGAGGTTTAACGATGTAATTTGAAACAAGCCAATGAAGAATAAAATAAAAGCTTAATGGTGTAAATTAGAACAAGCTAACGGCGATTAAAGGTAAATTTCAAAGACGAAATCAAAAAGGAGCCAACGATGATTTTAAGAAGAGTCGAACGAAGACTGAAAGGCAGTAAGTACGTGTTTAAGGAGCCGTCAAAGATCAACCAATAATAGGAGATGCATCAAGACGAAAACTATTTCACAATGACCTAAAGATGACGTCGAACGCCGATAATGCTAGCCAATAAATAATGTGAATAGTATTTAATATAATTCCTTCCATTCATCCAGGTGGCTGAACATTTAGGATGGCCGGGTTGTAGGATCCAAATATCCCTAGACTGAAGTTAGCTGCGATCGAACGCGCCGCAATTGTGCGGAACGTACCCCAAAAGCTGCAGGACAAAAGGAAGAGGAAGAGCATGACAGACGAGCTGATGACAAGACATTATTTTTTGGACGGAAGAAGGGAACCGCCGCAAGAAGTAGAACGGGCTGCATTATTCTCGGATGGAATCGTCGAACATCAGGCCAATTAAAATTATAAAAAGCAAGTTGAGGACTATAATTGTAAATAAGAGAATAAAGTGAATTCAATGCAGTTATAATTTGTTAAATACCCCACGATTCCATCCCACATACATGTGAATGTTCACGTCTTCAACAATATCAGGGTGATCAATTATGAATAAGCTAAAGAGAAGCGGTCCAAGAATTGAGCCTTGCGAAACACCACATTTAACCTTAATCCAGTTCGATTTAGCATCCCCGACTTTAACATGCTGAGAGCGATTTGAAAGGAAGTCTGAAATCATTCTAGTAGATGAATGAGAAAAATTATACATTTTTTGAAGTTTTGATAAAAGTAAACTGTGGCCAGAACGAAAACCGGATTGCCATTTCGAAATGAGCTTATTATCCGACAGATACTGAAGAACTTGCAAGCTCAATAATTTCTCTAGGATTTTGCTAAGGTAACATAGTAAGCTTATTGGCCGATAATCAGAGACTGATTTTGGTGCAGAGGACTTAGCCAAAGTATACCAACTGCATTTTTCCATATTTGAGAAAACGCAGAAAATGTAAGACAAGAGTTAAAAATATATACTAAACTGTCTAAAAATGGATGCTAATGTTTGTATCTTCATATTTAATTTTAATTTATGTCTGTCTAATTTCTCTATACCACCTACAAAATTAGGAGAACCTTATCGTAGTTTATTGTATACATATTAGTTGTTCGTTTTATTTAAATCGGGGTTTTTTCAATTAAACTTCTGGTATATTTTAATTGTGCTTTAATGTCAGCTACATTTGTGGGTAAAATCAAAAATCGTTCGTTGGCATATACGCATCCCAACTGATTGAAATTAGTGGTTTCACTTAATTATAAAAAAATTTCGTTCTAAAGAAATTTCTATTTTGACTAATGCATTAAATAAACAGCGTAGTTCCTATTTATCTGTTTTTTTATATTAATAAGCCAAGCTCAGGAGGGTGATTCTGATCTTTTGTCGTACTTTAATATTAAAATATACGACTAATGTCGTGTTCGTTTGAACTTCAGTTTCGCTCTGGAGGCAACCTAAGTGCTGTCAAAGCGTTCGTTTGAAACAAAAATGACGTCATGGGTTGCCTCTGGTGGCAACCTAAAAAGCATCAGTTTCACTCTGAAAATTTACTCGGGTACACGATATGTTCACTCACACAAACAAAGTCTAGTTGTAATTTGATATTATTTAATTAATTTTAAAGTCAACAATTATTATTAAGACCACTCTACTATTATTACATTATCCTCCAAATATTAAGCAAACAAATTACCAACAGTTTTCGCAAAAAGTTCAGGTGCACTCTGAAACCGTTCGATTGAACGGGGTTGCCTCCAGAGCGAACCTGGATGTTCAAACGAAAACAACATAAGGAATGAATTGATTTTGTTCTTCCTTTTTATTGTAATTCAACTCATTCAGGTTGTGGTGGACTAAAAATGAACTGAAAGTGACGCAGGTTAATCACTTTGACAGTTAAGTGCAGTTTTGTTGTAAAAGAATTTCAATTTTTCAATTTTTAATTAAAGTACAGAAAAATAATTAATTAATGGGGTATTAAAAAATTAATCATAATATTAAATCGATAACTAGTTTCCTCTGTTGCTTTCGCTGATACAACAAGGTAAGTTATACACAGTACCTATGGGCAAAATAATTTGAAAGTTTTAAGAAGTATTCATACTAGAAAAATCTTTTTTATATATTTTTAAACTGATGCTTGATTAGAGGTGTAGCTCAAGCGTCTATTGTTATGAACCACATTGGCTTGTTTTTTATAAGGATTGTTATTTGTCGGATATGGTATACGTAATTATTATCGGTCAGATCAATGGGGTTGACTAGGCAAGGAACCATATAGGAATTTTTTACTTCCACTCGAATCAGCTTTTGCTGACGAATCCATTATTAACTCTAACTGCGGAAAAGTTGCTCATCAAATTCTTATAAGAGCGAAACAAATCTTCCCAGAAAGTGATAAATATTATAACTAGTACTAGTTAGTAGTTTTATTATACTGTTTGTTAGTAGCAAGCAATCTGCCATGATATGTCCTAATCTTTTAGTTGAATGATAAATCTTTGTCACCGATATTACTTGTGAAATCTTAGCACATTTGTTATACATACTGTTTCATTATAATATTTTAGGCAAACAAAATCAGCTATTTACTTCGTTACTTTACCTGTGTTTTTTGTGTACCTGGTTATAGAACTCCCATACATTGGAGAGAACAATTTGCTCTGTCGAGTGAAGCGAACTATTTGTGTTGTTCGCTTCATTTAAATCTTCTATGAAAATGTAGGAGCGCTGTTCTAAAATTTTCTAATTGTAGAAGTTCGTAAAACTCAACTGACAGCTGAAACTATCCTGCGAAAAATGCTTGACATTTGTCATTTTGGAACTGTCACTTGATTAAAGTACAATGTTGCAGACAACAAGTGGTTCAGGTGAGTTTTTACAAAAAAAAAATATATCAATATCAATACGGTACAATACCAAATTATTTTTTAAATTGTAGGTATTGCAACATGTACGAAACGACTGCCTTATCAAGTCCATCATTTTTAGTTTCCGAGATTTATTGGGTGAAACCAAAAACTATTTCTTGCTTCCACAAGAACGTCCTTTAATGCAAGGACCACCCACCAGACCGAAAAAACCGACATGTCGAGAAGTACTTTTTGCCATTGATGGATGATGTTCAGGTGATGCAATTGCTACCGTAGAAAGATACGGGCCGAAGATCAATGACTGGAAAATGGTTGCACCAATGAGTAAACGTCGATATGTTGTAGATATTGCTGTTTTAAATAAAATAAAATCAAAACTAAATGATTCGTTATATGCCGATGGTGGTCATGATGGTCAAAGTTATTTGAACAACATTGAAAGATATGATTCACAAACAATTCAATAGTGTTGTGATGCAGCTCCTGCTGCGTCGTACAAGTGTGAGAGTTGCTGATTTAGATGGATTTTTATATGCTGTAGGTGGTCAAGATGGCGTTCAATGTTTCAATTATGTTGAACGCTATGATCCAAAAGAGAAGAAATAGACCAAGCTGGAAGGCTAACGTTATAACGTTTGTAAAGAATTAAAATTTAATTTTTAATTAGTTGCTCCAATTATGACTCTACGACTTAGAGTTGCAGTTGCCGTTCTTGGAGATTATCTTATGCCATTGGAGCCTCAGATGGACAATGCCCTCTAAGTACTGTAGAACGTTACGATCTGAGGTGATTTTTGAAAGGATTATTTTTACTTGATTACTTATTTTGTTCATAATTTTCATTATAGACAGAACAAAAGGTGTGCTGTTAATCTAATGTTGACTAGACAGACAAAATAATTTAGGCTGTCCTGTTATTAATAATTATATTTATGCTGCTGAAGGTAGTGATGATTATACGGAACTTTCATCAGCCGAACGAAATAATCCACACACATGGAGTCCAATACTTACAATGACTTCAAGACGAAGTTACAACACTTAATAAACTCTTTAATTCGGGAGTATGTAAGCTTGATTTGGAATGCGTTTCATTATTTATCTTTACAAGAAATATGTCCCTTTACTGACTAAGGGCATTTATTATTAATACTTCCCCAGATTCATTTAATTGTTTTGGTGTTCTCATAGTTGATAGAAAACATCCTTACACTCACTTCATATTCGAACGTCTGATGATTAGTGTTGACTTGTTATGTTTAAAGTCGCTCAAAATTTGATTTGAACCTTGTTCTTAAGAAATTTGGAAGAATAGTGATAGCAATTGTTTTATGGTGTAGCCAGGCTATCTAAATTAGGAATGTACTTTATTAATGTCTCGGTTACGGTTGAGCTTAACATCATTGTGCTAACAAATTACAGGCTAGCAGCTATTGACTTAGGCTACAGCTAAGATTAAATACAACTGCTATATGAAATCATTTACTGATATATGATAGGGATAGGCATAGTGCTGCAAATTTGGAGGACGTTCGATTTTTTACTGATTTTGGATAAATGGACACTACTAATTTTTGATAAAAAGTATAGAAAATTTTGGGTGAACTCCTTTGCAAGCCGGTAAATTCTCAAATGTCTTCAGAACTTCTAAGATTAAATCCATTGCTTTGTAATACATAAGCTGTGTACAAATTTCTTCCTATGCATCTATTGGAATCACAAAGGTAAATTCACAATAAAACAAACACATATTTTCAGGTTAGTTTGGCCGTAGATAATGGTGAAATATATGCAGTATTTATTTAAAACTATCGAAGTTTATGATCCTTACACCAATCAATGGCGTTTATGTGGCTGCATGAATTATAGACGTCTAGGAGGAAGTTTTGGTCCTATGATGGCTTCACAGACTGAAAACTACATGTGGTAAGGACAGTTTTGAATAATATATGTATATACATATGTATGCAACTAACTTGTAAAACGTATTATCAGGAAAAGATTCAGTAGTTTAGATTGAAAGTAATATTTGTTCAGTTCCAAGAATAATAAAAAATGATGAAACAAAGCAATTGGCACATAAAAACCAACAAATCAACAGCATAGCGGTCTTTCAAAGATATTAATGGAATTACGACGAGTCACGCTCTCCTTGCTTTTGTGAATTTCTTAGCCTCAGTTATCTTCTTTTATGAAAACGAGCACATTGTAATCGCCTTGCGGAATTAGATTAAACATTATTTACCAATAATTTATGTAGTTTCCTGTTTTATTTAGTTTGTTCGAATCTTGATTTTCTTTTATTAATATATCGAATTGTATGATTTTGTTTTTACGAATAAATTTATTTTCTTCACTGTTTACAACCAATGATATTTTTTTTTTTATTTTTAACTTTTCCAATATTATTGCTGAAATTTCAATATGATGAATCTAATGTTGTGGGGAAACTAGATTTGATCAGCTGAAATGTTTAATAGAATCGTGGAAATTTACGTCAATTAAGTTGGGACCGCCATTTCATGGTAGAAAAGTTTTGAATACGTCAAAATTTAGGGCTCAATTAGGGCTAATTTAATGCCACTTCCCCGAATTTAATGCTCTTGTATTTTTCAAAAAAATCCATGGATAATCCAACTTTATTAAAAGTTAGGACCACCACTACTGAGAATAGGTTAAATAGTATTGTTACAATAGTGCGCACTGCATAATATTTTAGGGCTCAATTAGGGCTAATTTAATGCCACATCCCTGAATTTAATTCTTTAGTATTTATTAAAAAAATCCATGGATAATCCAGCTTTATTAAAAGTTAGGACCACCACTACTGACAATAGGTTAAGTAGTCTTGTTAGAATAGTGTGCACTGCATAATATTTTAGGGCTCAATTAGGGCTAATTTAATGCCACTTTCCCGAATTTAATGCTCTTGTATTTTTCAAAAAAATCCATGGATAATCCAACTTTATTAAAAGTGAGGACCACCACTACTGACAATAGGTTAAATAGTATTGTTACAATAGTGCGCACTGCATAATATTTTAGGGCTCAATTAGGGCTAATTTGATGCCACTTCCCCGAATTTAATTCTCTAGTACTTTCTAAAAAAATCCATGGATAATCCAACTTTATTAAAAGTTAGGACCACCACTACTGAGAATAGGTTAAATAGTAGTGTTACAATAGTGCGCACTACATAATATTTTAGGGCTCAATTAGGGCTAATTTAATGCCACTTCCCCGAATTTAATTCTCTAGTACTTTTTAAAAAAATCCATGGATAACCCAACTTTATTAAAAGTTAGGACCACCACTACTGAGAATAGGTTAAATAGTATTGTTACAATAGTGTGCACTGCATAATATTTTAGGGCTCAATTAGGGCTAATTTAATGCCACTTTCCCGAATTTAATGCTCTTGTATTTTTCAAAAAAATCCATGGATAATCCAACTTTATTAAAAGTTAGGACCACCACTACTGAGAATAAGTTAAATAGTATTGTTACAATAGTGTGCACTGCATAATATTTTAGGGCTCAATTAGGGCTAATTTAATGCCACTTCCCCGAATTTAATGCTCTTGTATTTTTCAAAAAAATCCATGGATAATCCAACTTTATTAAAAGTGAGGACCACCGCTACTGAGAATAGGTTAAATAGTATTGTTACAATAGTGCGCACTGCATAATATTTTAGGGCTTAATTAGGGCTAATTTAATGCCACTTCCCCGAATTTAATGCTCTAGTACTTTTTAAAAAAATCCATGGATAATCCAACTTTATTAAAAGTTAGGACCACCACTACTGAGAATAGGTTAAATAGTAGTGTTACAATAGTGCGCACTACATAATATTTTAGGGCTCAATTAGGGCTAATTTAATGCCACTTCCCCGAATTTAATGCTCTTGTATTTTTCAAAAAAATCCATGGATAATCCAACTTTATTAAAAGTGAGGACCACCGCTACTGAGAATAGGTTAAATAGTATTGTTACAATAGTGCGCACTGCATAATATTTTAGGGCTCAATTAGGGCTAATTTAATGCCACTTCCCCGAATTTAATGCTCTAGTACTTTTTAAAAAAATCCATGGATAATCCAACTTTATTAAAAGTTAGGACCACCACTACTGAGAATAGGTTAAATAGTAGTGTTACAATAGTGCGCACTACATAATATTTTAGGGCTCAATTAGGGCTAATTTAATGCCACTTCCCCGAATTTAATTCTCTAGTACTTTTTAAAAAAATCCATGGATAACCCAACTTTATTAAAAGTTAGGACCACCACTACTGAGAATAGGTTAAATAGTATTGTTACAATAGTGTGCACTGCATAATATTTTAGGGCTCAATTAGGGCTAATTTAATGCCACTTCCCCGAATTTAATGCTCTAGTACTTTTTAAAAAAATCCATGGATAATCCAGCTTTATTAAAAGTTAGGACCACCACTACTGATAATAGGTTAAGTAGTCTTGTTACAATAGTGCGCACTGCATAATATTTTAGGGCTCAATTAGGGCTAATTTGATGCCACTTCCCCGAATTTAATTCTCTAGTACTTTATAAAAATCCATGGATAATCCAGCTTTATTAAAAGTTAGGACCACCACTACTGAGAATAGGTTAAATACTATTGTTACAAAAGTATGCACTGCATAATATTTTAGGGCTCAATTAGGGCTAATTTAATGCCACTTCCCCGAATTTAATGCTCTAGTACTTTTTAAAAAAATCCATGGATAATCCAGCTTTATTAAAAGTTAGGACCACCACTACTGAGAATAGGTTAAATAGTAGTGTTACAATAGTGCGCACTACATAATATTTTAGGGCTCAATTAGGGCTAATTTAATGCCACTTCCCCGAATTTAATTCTCTAGTACTTTTTAAAAAAATCCATGGATAACCCAACTTTATTAAAAGTTAGGACCACCACTACTGAGAATAGGTTAAATAGTATTGTTACAATAGTGTGCACTGCATAATATTTTAGGGCTCAATTAGGGCTAATTTAATGCCACTTCCCCGAATTTAATGCTCTAGTACTTTTTAAAAAAATCCATGGATAATCCAGCTTTATTAAAAGTTAGGACCACCACTACTGATAATAGGTTAAGTAGTCTTGTTACAATAGTGCGCACTGCATAATATTTTAGGGCTCAATTAGGGCTAATTTGATGCCACTTCCCCGAATTTAATTCTCTAGTACTTTATAAAAATCCATGGATAATCCAGCTTTATTAAAAGTTAGGACCACCACTACTGAGAATAGGTTAAATACTATTGTTACAAAAGTATGCACTGCATAATATTTTAGGGCTCAATTAGGGCTAATTTAATGCCACTTCCCCGAATTTAATGCTCTAGTACTTTTTAAAAAAATCCATGGATAATCCAGCTTTATTAAAAGTTAGGACCACCACTACTGATAATAGGTTAAGTAGTCTTGTTACAATAGTGCGCACTGCATAATATTTTAGGGCTCAATTAGGGCTAATTTAATGCCACTTCCCCGAATTTAATTCTCTAGTACTTTTTAAAAAAATCCATGGATAATCCAGCTTTATTAAAAGTTAGGACCACCACTACTGATAATAGGTTAAGTAGTCTTGTTACAATAGTGCGCACTGTATAATATTTTAGGGCTCAATTAGGGCTAATTTAGTGCCTTTTCCCCGAAGGTATGAAATCAATCGAGGCCAAGAAACCATAAAATTAAAAGTTTAAAAAACAAAATGCTCCATCGATTTTGAACCTATACGCTCCCAACATTTTAATTTTACTGTGTTTTCAGTCGGATTAAATTTGTGATCAACAAATAATACTGGAAAGGAGTTGAATACTCCAATCTTTTCCAAACTGATAAAGGTTAGTAAGACGTTAGCACAGAAACGTAGAGAAAATATAATTTATTTGACCGTTTTTCTATAATAACTATTTATTATGCCTAATCTTCAACAAACCAAATAACAAACCATGAATCAGCAGTTAACTATTGCTGAGTGAAACAGCGAAATGTATATACTAAATTGGTGCCCAGCTTAGAAATTGACATTTAATGCTTTAAACACAAATAGAATTTCACTACGCTAAATTTTTCCTATTTTCTCTACGAGTATACTCCATTGTGCTGCTGAGTCGCGTATTATAAAATATGAGGAAGATTAGTTTTTGAGCCCTGATAAAGACTTTTCGCTAGTTGTCAAATTACAAAGTTTTCGTAGCTTATACAGTGGTCACTGCAAACTAAATTTGTTTGTCCTAAATTACCATGTATCGTAAAAGTTTAAAATTCTAACCATGGTTGGCCGTTGATTTGTTGCAGATACCCATTAAAACCTACGATTTTTGGGGTCTTAAAAAACGTTTTCCATTTAAAGCTGCAACCATGGTGGGAAAACAAGCGGTTAACATTTTTCTTCCACGCTAAAAACTTTATTTACATTTCAACACGGCGATACATAATATGCTTTGTTACATTTGTACTCCCTTACTTCGTATTGGTATAGTTTCGAGTCATAGCAATGAAAACATTTTAATTCAATGAGGAGGGTAATTATTGCTGAGCTTTTAAATGATTTTAAAACGAAAAGAACATAACTTTGTTTCACACTTTATTCGCATAAATTAACAAATGGGGTTCTAAATTCTTATTTTTTTCCATTTTTTTTTCCATTTGTGTTAAGTCGTCGTACTCCAACCATATACCGGATCTTCGGAGACAACATGCAGTGTAATGGTTGACAGCAGACATCGGCGACGGTATATATCGCACCAACCCAATTAGCTCGTACTTCATTTCATTGTAGCCACAATACCGAGGAACTTCATTTTTATTGAGTTGATACGATTTGTTGTCCGGATGATATATATCAAATGCAATTAGCGGTGCTGAAATATATTAAAAATAATGATTTTTAACAATATGTATATATATCTTATCAGTACTGATCAAAGTAACAAAAAGAGGTCTGGTTATTTTTATAAATTTTAAATAAATTCGAAAAAACCAATTTTAACCATTTGACAAATTCAACCATGAAATAATTGTTCATATAAATATAAATAAAGAAATTATTGCTTACCAATATACTCCAATTTTGTGCTCTCCATCCCGTTGCAGTTTCCATTATAGCACTGAGTAATGTGCGTTTTCATTTGTTTTGCAATTATGTTTTCTTCAAAACTTTCTTTTAAGTCTTCCGGTGTACAAGTAAATACTGTAACTGTCGTTGAGCGTTTATTAAAGCATGTTGTACACGTTGAACTTTCCTTCAAACAAGGAAAATCCTTGAAAATTTTAAAAGCTAATGAACCAGCGTTATCTACGCAGTTCAGCAGTATAAAATTATTTTCTTGTTCTTTTTTTTCTAATCTGCCCGAAAGAAGATTCCACAGAATTTGTGTACGTATTCGGTAGGTATGTGCATTCAAACCGTTGCTTGCAATTATAGAAATAAGTTTGAAAAAAGTACTTTGCTCGGAACGATCTTGAATTATCTGTTTCAGATTAGAGTAATCGATCGCTCCTGCCAATAAAACTTGCAGCAAACTATCGAAAGCACAGGTATTATTCAGCGATATTTTCTTACTGCCAATCGTAACTGCCTATAATAAAAAAATAATTGCATAATTGGATCATTATGATAATTTAATTAAACGAGCTTAAAACATACTATCACTTCTTCCCGTAAGAGACAATATACACTACTAACTACTACATACTAGATTCATGAACTTATAATTGCGAATATCTCACGCTTTTGGTGACATTAAATATCTTAATATATGAATAACTGCAAACGTAAATTATTCATTTAAATATTCATAAAAATATAAATATAAATTTATTTATTACCGTACGAAATGATCGAACTGATCCTATTTTGAAAGACTCATTCCTTATTTTTTTTTTTTTTTCTTTTCTTTATCCCCACGTGGTAGGGATATCGTATGTCAAAGCCATTCTAACCATTTTTTACCTAACTGTGAAATTCTTACTCTTCCTTCAGGAGGAGGAAGTTGTGATATGTGAAAAACTGCTGTCAGATTGAGTATTGAAACAGGTTTCTTAAATTTTCTTAAAATGCATTAAAATTTCTTAAGTAAAGGATCATACCTTATATTAATAAATTCCAATGCAAAAATAATTTGCATGTAATGAAAAATTATAAGAAAACAAAAAGTTGTGCTTGGTACTGTGTCAAATGAATCTACTATTTTACTCCATTCTCCCTGAGCTATTCAAAGACATATTTTTATAGAGCTCATAATAAAACATCATAATATAAATGCATGAAAATTAAAACATGTTGTTCAATAATTAATTAAAAAAGTACCTGTAAGCTCATGCTATTGCCATTCTTCATAATGGGAATTTTTCCATGTTGGGGAAGATCTATCCGATCAAGTGTTTTTTGATTCGGATCTATATATCGGCTTGGTCTTTTCTTTTGGTTTTTTCCTCGCCAATTTTCCTCCTCTCTACTTGCTAGAATGATTGGACTGGATTTGTCATTGTAGCACGCTAAGCACAATCTGTTTTTTTCCATACCCTTCATCGTTGCTTACAGCCTTCGAGCATCCATCAATAGCATGAACATTTTTGAAACAAATAATACATGTATGTGCACCTTGTGGCAAATTACCATCAGAACATGCTGGACATGTTATTCCATCATTTATTGTTTTACTTTCAAAGACGTTATTATTTGTGGAGTTAAGGGAATCTTTTTTTTCCTCGGATGACGAATTTACCAATTCTTTTTCATTAATTTCAACTGTTATAACATTGGGTTCTGATGAGATTGGTTTTGTATTTAATTTAAATGGCAAGTTTTCTTCAGAAATTTCGTTAACGGCTTCATTTTTTTCAAAATTTCTTGCACTTATAAGCTTTGCTTGACCGGTAAGTAACTTCAAGTGTCTATCTACACGTGTATCGACTCTACATTTTGATTCTCCACGGAAAAAATGATTTTTAACTATGTTTGTTTCTCCTTCAACTGGAGCGCTTGAAGCGGGTATTTTCCCATAACCAAATCTATTCCTTACAATAGCAGACCACAAAGGAAACCATGCCATGTCATGCAACAAACGGTTAGCAAATTGTGCGCAGTGATGGGCATTATCATCACCTGTATCAAGGTTTTGAGCAATCATTGCAATAACTCGTTGCGAAACTTTTTCCGCCCAGTCTGACCAAAAATTCGTGACTTTGTCATCAAGGATCCAATAATTGTCTGATTCTATTTTTTCGAATGGAACAGTCTGATTCTTGGCTAGATTCTGCATCACCGATTCTAGGACTAAGCGCCACAATCAAAATACTCTCCAGCAAATCCGCAGCATAATCCAGACTTGTCGCTTTTATCAATAAACCTAAAACAACCAATATTCATATATTCGTTTTTAAAAACGATCAAAACAAAAAATATTGTCATTTTCAACAATCATGTTTGGATATTAAGTGTGTTGAACATCGGTTAAAAATTTGTTCATATCACTCCTTTTTATAAATAAATTAATTTATTAAAAAAAAGCGAGCATATTTTTTAATTATAATTGTTCGTCAAAAATTAATATTTATTATTTTTAAAAGTTAATATTTAAACAAGCAGCAAATTATTTTATTCAGAAATTTCCAAAATATACTTTGCCGTAGAAATTGATTGAGTATCGCGATATATGTAGGTGCTAATTACTTCCAAAATTTATTTTATGTGAAAAAGAAACTATATTATTTAGTTATTTAATCTGTGGTGATATCTGATTGCCAAAAAATATTCAGTTCGCTACTTAAAAAAAAATTTTTAAATGATGTACAGTAAGTAAGTATATAAGTATGTACACTTGAGTAAAGGATTTAAGAGCCAGAACGATCCAAAATGCTAAATATGTATATATGTTCAACATTTGAAACAATGTAACCAACTGAAAGAATAGACTTTGTAAAGAAATTCTACTTACCTATTGCACCCATAAAAAAAGTTCGTACGTTCGGATTTTGTACCGTTTTCTTTAAGTAAATAGAATATATGCGCATAAAGTGTGCAACATCTATTCGTACAAAGCACTGAGGAAGGTGCTGTGCGTCTGGTCTCGTATTATGCGCATATTCTTCGATGGTATCAAGTTTTGTGAAACTACGTATGACTGCGTTTAAAAGGGCTTTTGAGCAATCCGTAATGACTTCATCTGGAAGATCAGCTCCTGAAGCAACCCACGATTTCAACCAAAATTCAATTCTTAACGTAGTGTGGCTCTCACTAAACATCTGGCCAACTGAAGTTTGCACTGAAAGAATAAATTATCGTTGATATGTTGGGATTCAGGGAAGTTTCTATTTTATACATCCATAATTACAAATTTTCAAAAAAATTCACAGATCAAATACAAGTAGGTAGGTTCTTGAACAAAAATCTTTAAGGAGATCAAAAATATACTTGCATTTAATTTATCTTTTCAAAAACAAACTAAATGTAATTATAAAAATAAGTCAAAAACGAAAACCAAACTATCGTATTATCTGATAAGGCCCTTTCAGGCTCGGCAAATTACTTGAACAATTAGAGGCTCACTCCTCTGCACCATTACGCTTATAAATCTACATATTTACCCGCGGCCAATTAGAAATCGTGTTCCACTCCTTTCGACTTTTTAGAGCAACTCCACAATTCTACTTCAGTTTTAACCATGGCGAGTAATGTATTTACATTGTCACACCAACCAGATTTGTAGAAACTATTATCTTTGTGTTGCTAAAAGAACATTGACGGAAATGAAATCACACAAATAAGCTCTTTCGAGTTCACGTTCAAGTGTACTTCCACTTATAACAAAATCCCGCAAAAGTACTTGACGAATGTGATAATGAACGTGCATTCTACTTGTACAAGTAACTTGGCGAGTCCCAATTTATTTGCATTAATTTCTACTATTTGAAAAATATTTTTATCATTGCCATATTACCATTTCCTTTGTTATTATTGAAATCATCGTTGTAATTAATAACAATCTGATATAGAAAGATGTGGCTCGATTCGGATTTGTCATCTCGAACTATATTATGTACAAAATTTCCTGATGCGTCTATGCTAATACTTGAATGTGTATCTTTTTTTCTTGAGTAGACACGATAAACATGCAATTGATGATTTGTCCAGTAATGAACATAAAAAGGATCATAACCGATATCGTGGATGGCATTTGGATATGATTTTCTTTTAAGTATGTGCAACGCTTTGATGGGATCAGGATGTAAGTACTGCGATGCAACATAATCATGTTTGGCTGTATTTAAGACGGCTCTATTGTATAAAAATGGAGGTTCCGGATCTCCTAATGACATTTCAGCTTCAGCCATTTCATTCCGCCAAATCACAGCTGATTTTTTCCTCAATTCCGTGGCAACTTTATTTCTTTCAGGTTCTCTCAATTGGCGTTTACCACATTTTCCATGACCTATAAATTAGTATATAAAGTGTTATTTTTATAAACATAATTATGAAAATTGGGTAGGTAAATATTATGGCTACTCTTTCCTAAAATATTTGAGTGCAAAAGAACTGTTATTAACTTACCCAAAGTGTTTTTTTAAAGTTAAAAAATCTTCTACCCTTTCAAAGAGAATGGCTACATTAATTAAAACCATATAAATTTTTTTTGCTGGTCTATGTATTAAAAAAATAAATAGCCGTAGTACAGTACTTAATGATAGGATATTCTTCAACCCGTATTTTTTCGATATTCCCCAAAATTCAGCCCACGATATAAACTTCTATACTACCATCTTGAAGTTTTTTGGGGTGTCTGATACTTAAACATTATATGGCACACGACACGACCATTAGTTAGTATGATCGATGGAGTAGCTTTTTAATGAAGAAGAGACAAAACTTGCACCAGTTACACGAATTAACGAAATGTAAAAGCTGCTTCGGACGCCGACGCCACCACGCCGAAAGTAAACATTTTATGCCATATTTTGTACTTTAGAAACGAGTTCTTTATGATCATATATTCTTTGGTTTTATCACAGATAAGTAATAATAACAGATATTCAGGGCCTATGGAAGAAAGGTATGTTTTGCAGTATTCAATAAGTAAAAAGCTAGAATTAGTCTAAGACCATTTCTTATGATACTCTAGATGACTGCCCATATGTAATTTCATACAGTCACCAATCTGTGTAAGTTTTATTTTTAAGTGGTTTTTCGCACATATTTCTAGAATCGTTCGTCAGACAGCAAAAATTATTAAAATCAATTTCATAGGATTTCATATTCTGAAGAACTTTTCGGTACAATAGAAACGTCTAGGACTGATTGGGCAACCCCACGCAGAACTTGTCCGATTTATCTCATTTTCGAACTTAATTTTACTTGTTTTTTTAAACCAGTGTCTTAAATTGCAGCCCTCTATGTGGTCGAGTTCGATCCATTTTGCTCTAGCAGCATTATTTCTATGCGTTACAAACGATCGACAAACTTAGTATGCCCTTTAGATTTCATCTAGGGTATAAAAAGAAGATTACAAAGAGTACTGTGGTGTAGTTTGCTCTTAGAAGTTTCTGTTTTGCTACGAACAGAAAAAAATTGTATTGCTCCAATATAAAATCAACGATGTCTCGACCTAATATAGGAAGCCCTCAAGTTTTTCGTAGAAATTTACTGGAAATTTTTTCTTTAGAACCTTTATGCATTATTGAAGACCGAACGTGATAGTAATGTATCTAAAAAAAAACTCCAGGCGGCCACAAAAGTGAATATAAATTCTACCCAAACATTTTCTGTAAATTTCTGAGAAAAAATGAACGCTTATCTACGCAACTGCGCTCATATAAATTGTAAGTAGGAGCCCAAGCACCAGTTGTCGGCCTCCAATTATGCATAAAAATTCTAAGGAAAAAATTTCCAATAAATTTCTAAGAAAAAATTTAGGCCTTCCCTATATCAGGTCTAGGCACCCATATCAATGGCATAGTATAAAACGTAACCAACCAATCTATACTCCCCTATCCGTTCCTTTCATTCCAACAATAACAACAATTTACTCAGTTGAAAACAAAAAACAAAAATTAGCTTACAAACGAAATTTAGCAATCGAAAAATGATTGCAGTCAATGAAAAGTGTTGTCGGTGCACAGATTTACTTCTGTTCAGCTTTTTCCCACGTTTCTCACACATAGGCTTAAATAGACAATTCGAGCTAAAAAATGTATATTAAACTTTATGACTCACCTTTATTGATCTTGCATTTGAATACAATATTTTCGTCTAAATCATTGTATTTCTCAATTCTAACATGCAACGTAGATCCACAGTGGCAGCCACCATTTATTGTTCCTAGATGCGTGATGCTAGATAATCGTGGCGTTTGAAAATTAAAACCGCATTTAATTATGTGTTGACTTGCTTCCCAAATTTTGCTATTTAAAAGGGTTTGCCATACACCCGATTTAAATGTTGTGTATTCGCGGGAGTACGTTCTCTTTTTCTCGCGACGTTTGTAAAGGCGAGTTTCGATCCATTTATTGAAACGGGATGTAGGGATCAATATTTTAAAATATAATTCTCCTTCGGAGATATCACTCACATCCATAATTATAGTATTATCTAAACTTTGATCTTCTACACAATCTTCACTCACAACGGACACATTATTTTTTTCTATGGTATTTAAAAGCTTGTCTTTCACTCCATTGCAATTGCAACAAACATACGAATACAGAGATTTAGGATCTAATTTATTATTTAAATCTTCACTAATATTTCTCCAAACTGTATCAGTTTTCGGTGCAATATTTCCACTTGGCAAGATGATGTTTTTTTTATATTTTAAAATTGTGGTGGTCTTCAAGCCTAAATCAACATTTGGCTTTCTACCCGGCTGTGGAGCCATCATGTATATTTTTAAATAAAGACAGAGACTTACGAGCAAATAACAAGCTAAGAATGAACAACCTATCTGCAAACTCGGGAATGGATAGCTAGTGAATGAAAGCAATCTAAATTGTACCCTACTCTTTGTTTTGTCCATATATGTTAAAAAAAACTTATGAATAAAGAACTGTGAAGCAAAAATGCAGCGTAGAATAGAAACATTTCTACGCCCTTATATGGTAAGAAAAACTTATGAATAATAAGAGCTGAAAAGAAATGGGCACATTAACACTGCTAATAGTTATGAATAAGGAACTAGAGGAATCGAGTTCAATTGTTCCATTTCATACCTGAATTCGATTTTTCGTAGGTATCCCTTAGAGGTTTCTGCCTTTGCTATGAAATGAAACTGCTCCAATATAAAATCAACGATGTCTCGACCTGATGCAGAATAGGAACTTTCGAACAAATGGGGGGGACGTAATGGCTATCAACACTGGAATGGAAACAAAGAACAATGGAGTGGAACAATTGAACTCGATTCCTCTAGTTCCTTATTCATAACTATTAGCAGTGTTAATGTGCCCATTTCTTTTCAGCTCTTATTATTCATAAGTTTTTCTTACCATATAAGGGCGTAGAAATGTTTCTATTCTACGCTGCATTTTTGCTTCACAGTTCTTTATTCATAAGTTTTTTTTAACATATATGGACAAAACAAAGAGTAGGGTACAATTTAGATTGCTTTCATTCACTAGCTATCCATTCCCGAGTTTGCAGATAGGTTGTTCATTCTTAGCTTGTTATTTGCTCGTAAGTCTCTGTCTTTATTTAAAAATATACATGATGGCTCCACAGCCGGGTAGAAAGCCAAATGTTGATTTAGGCTTGAAGACCACCACAATTTTAAAATATAAAAAAAACATCATCTTGCCAAGTGGAAATATTGCACCGAAAACTGATACAGTTTGGAGAAATATTAGTGAAGATTTAAATAATAAATTAGATCCTAAATCTCTGTATTCGTATGTTTGTTGCAATTGCAATGGAGTGAAAGACAAGCTTTTAAATACCATAGAAAAAAATAATGTTTCCGTGATGAGTGAAGATTGTGTAGAAGATCAAAGTTTAGATAATACTATAATTATGGATGTGAGTGATATCTCCGAAGGAGAATTATATTTTAAAATATTGATCCCTACATCCCGTTTCAATAAATGGATCGAAACTCGCCTTTACAAACGTCGCGAGAAAAAGAGAACGTACTCCCGCGAATACACAACATTTAAATCGGGTGTATGGCAAACCCTTTTAAATAGCAAAATTTGGGAAGCAAGTCAACACATAATTAAATGCGGTTTTAATTTTCAAACGCCACGATTATCTAGCATCACGCATCTAGGAACAATAAATGGTGGCTGCCACTGTGGATCTACGTTGCATGTTAGAATTGAGAAATACAATGATTTAGACGAAAATATTGTATTCAAATGCAAGATCAATAAAGGTGAGTCATAAAGTTTAATATACATTTTTTAGCTCGAATTGTCTATTTAAGCCTATGTGTGAGAAACGTGGGAAAAAGCTGAACAGAAGTAAATCTGTGCACCGACAACACTTTTCATTGACTGCAATCATTTTTCGATTGCTAAATTTCGTTTGTAAGCTAATTTTTGTTTTTTGTTTTCAACTGAGTAAATTGTTGTTATTGTTGGAATGAAAGGAACGGATAGGGGAGTATAGATTGGTTGGTTACGTTTTATACTATGCCATTGATATGGGTGCCTAGACCTGATATAGGGAAGGCCTAAATTTTTTCTTAGAAATTTATTGGAAATTTTTTCCTTAGAATTTTTATGCATAATTGGAGGCCGACAACTGGTGCTTGGGCTCCTACTTACAATTTATATGAGCGCAGTTGCGTAGATAAGCGTTCATTTTTTCTCAGAAATTTACAGAAAATGTTTGGGTAGAATTTATATTCACTTTTGTGGCCGCCTGGAGTTTTTTTTTAGATACATTACTATCACGTTCGGTCTTCAATAATGCATAAAGGTTCTAAAGAAAAAATTTCCAGTAAATTTCTACGAAAAACTTGAGGGCTTCCTATATTAGGTCGAGACATCGTTGATTTTATATTGGAGCAATACAATTTTTTTCTGTTCGTAGCAAAACAGAAACTTCTAAGAGCAAACTACACCACAGTACTCTTTGTAATCTTCTTTTTATACCCTAGATGAAATCTAAAGGGCATACTAAGTTTGTCGATCGTTTGTAACGCATAGAAATAATGCTGCTAGAGCAAAATGGATCGAACTCGACCACATAGAGGGCTGCAATTTAAGACACTGGTTTAAAAAAACAAGTAAAATTAAGTTCGAAAATGAGATAAATCGGACAAGTTCTGCGTGGGGTTGCCCAATCAGTCCTAGACGTTTCTATTGTACCGAAAAGTTCTTCAGAATATGAAATCCTATGAAATTGATTTTAATAATTTTTGCTGTCTGACGAACGATTCTAGAAATATGTGCGAAAAACCACTTAAAAATAAAACTTACACAGATTGGTGACTGTATGAAATTACATATGGGCAGTCATCTAGAGTATCATAAGAAATGGTCTTAGACTAATTCTAGCTTTTTACTTATTGAATACTGCAAAACATACCTTTCTTCCATAGGCCCTGAATATCTGTTATTATTACTTATCTGTGATAAAACCAAAGAATATATGATCATAAAGAACTCGTTTCTAAAGTACAAAATATGGCATAAAATGTTTACTTTCGGCGTGGTGGCGTCGGCGTCCGAAGCAGCTTTTACATTTCGTTAATTCGTGTAACTGGTGCAAGTTTTGTCTCTTCTTCATTAAAAAGCTACTCCATCGATCATACTAACTAATGGTCGTGTCGTGTGCCATATAATGTTTAAGTATCAGACACCCCAAAAAACTTCAAGATGGTAGTATAGAAGTTTATATCGTGGGCTGAATTTTGGGGAATATCGAAAAAATACGGGTTGAAGAATATCCTATCATTAAGTACTGTACTACGGCTATTTATTTTTTTAATACATAGACCAGCAAAAAAAATTTATATGGTTTTAATTAATGTAGCCATTCTCTTTGAAAGGGTAGAAGATTTTTTAACTTTAAAAAAACACTTTGGGTAAGTTAATAACAGTTCTTTTGCACTCAAATATTTTAGGAAAGAGTAGCCATAATATTTACCTACCCAATTTTCATAATTATGTTTATAAAAATAACACTTTATATACTAATTTATAGGTCATGGAAAATGTGGTAAACGCCAATTGAGAGAACCTGAAAGAAATAAAGTTGCCACGGAATTGAGGAAAAAATCAGCTGTGATTTGGCGGAATGAAATGGCTGAAGCTGAAATGTCATTAGGAGATCCGGAACCTCCATTTTTATACAATAGAGCCGTCTTAAATACAGCCAAACATGATTATGTTGCATCGCAGTACTTACATCCTGATCCCATCAAAGCGTTGCACATACTTAAAAGAAAATCATATCCAAATGCCATCCACGATATCGGTTATGATCCTTTTTATGTTCATTACTGGACAAATCATCAATTGCATGTTTATCGTGTCTACTCAAGAAAAAAAGATACACATTCAAGTATTAGCATAGACGCATCAGGAAATTTTGTACATAATATAGTTCGAGATGACAAATCCGAATCGAGCCACATCTTTCTATATCAGATTGTTATTAATTACAACGATGATTTCAATAATAACAAAGGAAATGGTAATATGGCAATGATAAAAATATTTTTCAAATAGTAGAAATTAATGCAAATAAATTGGGACTCGCCAAGTTACTTGTACAAGTAGAATGCACGTTCATTATCACATTCGTCAAGTACTTTTGCGGGATTTTGTTATAAGTGGAAGTACACTTGAACGTGAACTCGAAAGAGCTTATTTGTGTGATTTCATTTCCGTCAATGTTCTTTTAGCAACACAAAGATAATAGTTTCTACAAATCTGGTTGGTGTGACAATGTAAATACATTACTCGCCATGGTTAAAACTGAAGTAGAATTGTGGAGTTGCTCTAAAAAGTCGAAAGGAGTGGAACACGATTTCTAATTGGCCGCGGGTAAATATGTAGATTTATAAGCGTAATGGTGCAGAGGAGTGAGCCTCTAATTGTTCAAGTAATTTGCCGAGCCTGAAAGGGCCTTATCAGATAATACGATAGTTTGGTTTTCGTTTTTGACTTATTTTTATAATTACATTTAGTTTGTTTTTGAAAAGATAAATTAAATGCAAGTATATTTTTGATCTCCTTAAAGATTTTTGTTCAAGAACCTACCTACTTGTATTTGATCTGTGAATTTTTTTGAAAATTTGTAATTATGGATGTATAAAATAGAAACTTCCCTGAATCCCAACATATCAACGATAATTTATTCTTTCAGTGCAAACTTCAGTTGGCCAGATGTTTAGTGAGAGCCACACTACGTTAAGAATTGAATTTTGGTTGAAATCGTGGGTTGCTTCAGGAGCTGATCTTCCAGATGAAGTCATTACGGATTGCTCAAAAGCCCTTTTAAACGCAGTCATACGTAGTTTCACAAAACTTGATACCATCGAAGAATATGCGCATAATACGAGACCAGACGCACAGCACCTTCCTCAGTGCTTTGTACGAATAGATGTTGCACACTTTATGCGCATATATTCTATTTACTTAAAGAAAACGGTACAAAATCCGAACGTACGAACTTTTTTTATGGGTGCAATAGGTAAGTAGAATTTCTTTACAAAGTCTATTCTTTCAGTTGGTTACATTGTTTCAAATGTTGAACATATATACATATTTAGCATTTTGGATCGTTCTGGCTCTTAAATCCTTTACTCAAGTGTACATACTTATATACTTACTTACTGTACATCATTTAAAAATTTTTTTTTAAGTAGCGAACTGAATATTTTTTGGCAATCAGATATCACCACAGATTAAATAACTAAATAATATAGTTTCTTTTTCACATAAAATAAATTTTGGAAGTAATTAGCACCTACATATATCGCGATACTCAATCAATTTCTACGGCAAAGTATATTTTGGAAATTTCTGAATAAAATAATTTGCTGCTTGTTTAAATATTAACTTTTAAAAATAATAAATATTAATTTTTGACGAACAATTATAATTAAAAAATATGCTCGCTTTTTTTTAATAAATTAATTTATTTATAAAAAGGAGTGATATGAACAAATTTTTAACCGATGTTCAACACACTTAATATCCAAACATGATTGTTGAAAATGACAATATTTTTTGTTTTGATCGTTTTTAAAAACGAATATATGAATATTGGTTGTTTTAGGTTTATTGATAAAAGCGACAAGTCTGGATTATGCTGCGGATTTGCTGGAGAGTATTTTGATTGTGGCGCTTAGTCCTAGAATCGGTGATGCAGAATCTAGCCAAGAATCAGACTGTTCCATTCGAAAAAATAGAATCAGACAATTATTGGATCCAAATGGAGAAGTGGAAAAAATTGTGAATTCTGTACAAAAAAATAATACAGAAACAAGTACGGATAAGCAAGACATCGTCCTTGATGACAAAGTCACGAATTTTTGGTCAGACTGGGCGGAAAAAGTTTCGCAACGAGTTATTGCAATGATTGCTCAAAACCTTGATACAGGTGATGATAATGCCCATCACTGCGCACAATTTGCTAACCGTTTGTTGCATGACATGGCATGGTTTCCTTTGTGGTCTGCTATTGTAAGGAATAGATTTGGTTATGGGAAAATACCCGCTTCAAGCGCTCCAGTTGAAGGAGAAACAAACATAGTTAAAAATCATTTTTTCCGTGGAGAATCAAAATGTAGAGTCGATACACGTGTAGATAGACACTTGAAGTTACTTACCGGTCAAGCAAAGCTTATAAGTGCAAGAAATTTTGAAAAAAATGAAGCCGTTAACGAAATTTCTGAAGAAAACTTGCCATTTAAATTAAATACAAAACCAATCTCATCAGAACCCAATGTTATAACAGTTGAAATTAATGAAAAAGAATTGGTAAATTCGTCATCCGAGGAAAAAAAAGATTCCCTTAACTCCACAAATAATAACGTCTTTGAAAGTAAAACAATAAATGATGGAATAACATGTCCAGCATGTTCTGATGGTAATTTGCCACAAGGTGCACATACATGTATTATTTGTTTCAAAAATGTTCATGCTATTGATGGATGCTCGAAGGCTGTAAGCAACGATGAAGGGTATGGAAAAAACAGATTGTGCTTAGCGTGCTACAATGACAAATCCAGTCCAATCATTCTAGCAAGTAGAGAGGAGGAAAATTGGCGAGGAAAAAACCAAAAGAAAAGACCAAGCCGATATATAGATCCGAATCAAAAAACACTTGATCGGATAGATCTTCCCCAACATGGAAAAATTCCCATTATGAAGAATGGCAATAGCATGAGCTTACAGGTACTTTTTTAATTAATTATTGAACAACATGTTTTAATTTTCATGCATTTATATTATGATGTTTTATTATGAGCTCTATAAAAATATGTCTTTGAATAGCTCAGGGAGAATGGAGTAAAATAGTAGATTCATTTGACACAGTACCAAGCACAACTTTTTGTTTTCTTATAATTTTTCATTACATGCAAATTATTTTTGCATTGGAATTTATTAATATAAGGTATGATCCTTTACTTAAGAAATTTTAATGCATTTTAAGAAAATTTAAGAAACCTGTTTCAATACTCAATCTGACAGCAGTTTTTCACATATCACAACTTCCTCCTCCTGAAGGAAGAGTAAGAATTTCACAGTTAGGTAAAAAATGGTTAGAATGGCTTTGACATACGATATCCCTACCACGTGGGGATAAAGAAAAGCAAAAAAAAAAATAAGGAATGAGTCTTTCAAAATAGGATCAGTTCGATCATTTCGTACGGTAATAAATAAATTTATATTTATATTTTTATGAATATTTAAATGAATAATTTACGTTTGCAGTTATTCATATATTAAGATATTTAATGTCACCAAAAGCGTGAGATATTCGCAATTATAAGTTCATGAATCTAGTATGTAGTAGTTAGTAGTGTATATTGTCTCTTACGGGAAGAAGTGATAGTATGTTTTAAGCTCGTTTAATTAAATTATCATAATGATCCAATTATGCAATTATTTTTTTATTATAGGCAGTTACGATTGGCAGTAAGAAAATATCGCTGAATAATACCTGTGCTTTCGATAGTTTGCTGCAAGTTTTATTGGCAGGAGCGATCGATTACTCTAATCTGAAACAGATAATTCAAGATCGTTCCGAGCAAAGTACTTTTTTCAAACTTATTTCTATAATTGCAAGCAACGGTTTGAATGCACATACCTACCGAATACGTACACAAATTCTGTGGAATCTTCTTTCGGGCAGATTAGAAAAAAAAGAACAAGAAAATAATTTTATACTGCTGAACTGCGTAGATAACGCTGGTTCATTAGCTTTTAAAATTTTCAAGGATTTTCCTTGTTTGAAGGAAAGTTCAACGTGTACAACATGCTTTAATAAACGCTCAACGACAGTTACAGTATTTACTTGTACACCGGAAGACTTAAAAGAAAGTTTTGAAGAAAACATAATTGCAAAACAAATGAAAACGCACATTACTCAGTGCTATAATGGAAACTGCAACGGGATGGAGAGCACAAAATTGGAGTATATTGGTAAGCAATAATTTCTTTATTTATATTTATATGAACAATTATTTCATGGTTGAATTTGTCAAATGGTTAAAATTGGTTTTTTCGAATTTATTTAAAATTTATAAAAATAACCAGACCTCTTTTTGTTACTTTGATCAGTACTGATAAGATATATATACATATTGTTAAAAATCATTATTTTTAATATATTTCAGCACCGCTAATTGCATTTGATATATATCATCCGGACAACAAATCGTATCAACTCAATAAAAATGAAGTTCCTCGGTATTGTGGCTACAATGAAATGAAGTACGAGCTAATTGGGTTGGTGCGATATATACCGTCGCCGATGTCTGCTGTCAACCATTACACTGCATGTTGTCTCCGAAGATCCGGTATATGGTTGGAGTACGACGACTTAACACAAATGGAAAAAAAAATGGAAAAAAATAAGAATTTAGAACCCCATTTGTTAATTTATGCGAATAAAGTGTGAAACAAAGTTATGTTCTTTTCGTTTTAAAATCATTTAAAAGCTCAGCAATAATTACCCTCCTCATTGAATTAAAATGTTTTCATTGCTATGACTCGAAACTATACCAATACGAAGTAAGGGAGTACAAATGTAACAAAGCATATTATGTATCGCCGTGTTGAAATGTAAATAAAGTTTTTAGCGTGGAAGAAAAATGTTAACCGCTTGTTTTCCCACCATGGTTGCAGCTTTAAATGGAAAACGTTTTTTAAGACCCCAAAAATCGTAGGTTTTAATGGGTATCTGCAACAAATCAACGGCCAACCATGGTTAGAATTTTAAACTTTTACGATACATGGTAATTTAGGACAAACAAATTTAGTTTGCAGTGACCACTGTATAAGCTACGAAAACTTTGTAATTTGACAACTAGCGAAAAGTCTTTATCAGGGCTCAAAAACTAATCTTCCTCATATTTTATAATACGCGACTCAGCAGCACAATGGAGTATACTCGTAGAGAAAATAGGAAAAATTTAGCGTAGTGAAATTCTATTTGTGTTTAAAGCATTAAATGTCAATTTCTAAGCTGGGCACCAATTTAGTATATACATTTCGCTGTTTCACTCAGCAATAGTTAACTGCTGATTCATGGTTTGTTATTTGGTTTGTTGAAGATTAGGCATAATAAATAGTTATTATAGAAAAACGGTCAAATAAATTATATTTTCTCTACGTTTCTGTGCTAACGTCTTACTAACCTTTATCAGTTTGGAAAAGATTGGAGTATTCAACTCCTTTCCAGTATTATTTGTTGATCACAAATTTAATCCGACTGAAAACACAGTAAAATTAAAATGTTGGGAGCGTATAGGTTCAAAATCGATGGAGCATTTTGTTTTTTAAACTTTTAATTTTATGGTTTCTTGGCCTCGATTGATTTCATACCTTCGGGGAAAAGGCACTAAATTAGCCCTAATTGAGCCCTAAAATATTATACAGTGCGCACTATTGTAACAAGACTACTTAACCTATTATCAGTAGTGGTGGTCCTAACTTTTAATAAAGCTGGATTATCCATGGATTTTTTTAAAAAGTACTAGAGAATTAAATTCGGGGAAGTGGCATTAAATTAGCCCTAATTGAGCCCTAAAATATTATGCAGTGCGCACTATTATAACAAGACTACTTAACCTATTATCAGTAGTGGTGGTCCTAACTTTTAATAAAGCTGGATTATCCATGGATTTTTTTAAAAAGTACTAGAGCATTAAATTCGGGGAAGTGGCATTAAATTAGCCCTAATTGAGCCCTAAAATATTATGCAGTGCGCACTATTGTAACAAGACTACTTAACCTATTATCAGTAGTGGTGGTCCTAACTTTTAATAAAGCTGGATTATCCATGGATTTTTTTAAAAAGTACTAGAGCATTAAATTCGGGGAAGTGGCATTAAATTAGCCCTAATTGAGCCCTAAAATATTATGCAGTGCATACTTTTGTAACAATAGTATTTAACCTATTCTCAGTAGTGGTGGTCCTAACTTTTAATAAAGCTGGATTATCCATGGATTTTTATAAAGTACTAGAGAATTAAATTCAGGGAAGTGGCATTAAATTAGCCCTAATTGAGCCCTAAAATATTATGCAGTGCGCACTATTGTAACACTACTATTTAACCTATCCTCAGTAGTGGTGGTCCTAACTTTTAATAAAGTTGGATTATCCATGGATTTTTTTAAAAAGTACTAGAGCATTAAATTCGGGGAAGTGGCATTAAATTAGCCCTAATTGAGCCCTAAAATATTATGCAGTGCGCACTATTGTAACAATACTATTTAACCTATTCTCAGTAGCGGTGGTCCTCACTTTTAATAAAGTTGGATTATCCATGGATTTTTTTGAAAAATACAAGAGCATTAAATTCGGGGAAGTGGCATTAAATTAGCCCTAATTGAGCCCTAAAATATTATGCAGTGCACACTATTGTAACAATACTATTTAACCTATTCCCAGTAGTGGTGGTCCTAACTTTTAATAAAGTTGGGTTATCCATGGATTTTGTTAAAAAGTACTAGAGAATTAAATTCGGGGAAGTGGCATTAAATTAGCCCTAATTGAGCCCTAAAATATTATGCAGTGCGCACTATTGTAACAATACTATTTAACCTATTCTCAGTAGTGGTGGTCCTAACTTTTAATAAAGTTGGATTATCCATGGATTTTTTTGAAAAATACAAGAGCATTAAATTCGGGGAAGTGGCATTAAATTAGCCCTAATTGAGCCCTAAATTTTGACGTATTCAAAACTTTTCTACCATGAAATGGCGGTCCCAACTTAATTGACGTTGGAAATTTGCTGGGACTATAAAAAAAAATCTAAGAGCTAAATAGTGGGTCACGCAAAATGTAACCTATTCATCCTGTTTCAATTTCTCAATTTATTCTGCAGCTGAACATGAGCATCGTTGTCGTGCCAGTTTGAAAGGCTAGGAAATAAAATGTTTTTAGAAATATAAAATTTTGATTTATGAATTATAACGATTTTTAAATTTGTATATAAAAAGAAGAAACATAATGTTAAGGTAATATAAGATCATCCAAGTTTTGTCTATAGACTTCATGTTGATGGCGTGACTTAACATTCATGCAGAAAAAATCGAAATTCTCGACCCAGCGATCAGAGAGTCTTATCAATATGGTTATCTTTGATCGCCGACCACATAATGATAGAGGTCACCCAATTGCGTGACCTCTGTCATCGAACTTCTTTGGCAGGCGATCAGAGATAACCATAATGATGGCCGGAAAGCTTGATTTTTTCGGCATTTTTAAAACATTTTAGAAATTCATTGAAATTATTTTCAGTGAATTTCAGTCTGCGGTAGGCGAGAAATTGTCCATCATAAGGACAATTGGGCATAAACTCAATCCTTTTCGTTAGATAGACAAATAATACAAGACACTGCTCATGAAGATTAGTATTTATATGATTACAAATTGCCAGTTCACCATATTCTTCCCTGGTTTATAATTTCGGGCGTTAAGTCAAGGTATCATATATGTCATCGCTCTAAAGTTTGTTGTTCTTGTTGTAATGTTAATAACGTAAATATTTAATAATTTACGGCTGTCCACAGGCTATATATTAAATATTTGTATACCAAATGGACGGGACATCCGTACTGGTTACAACGATTTCTATTTTTCTTCTTTCCACCAATCTTTTAACTCGACTCATTGTGAAATTTGGAACTCAAGCAGATAATCTAACATTTTGTGGGGAACTTTCAGGTGACTGTGTTAAAGAATGTGATTTGTGATGCCTCGGCCCTTCGTTTCTGCTTAAGGGAAAAACAGTACAGTAAAATCAAAAATTACGTGCTTTCTTTGATATTCCTGGGAAGATGAAAGGCATCTCCATATTATGATAACATTCATGCAAGACCGGAGAACTGATTACCGCATGCAAATGAAATACTTGGATGAGCTTTATATAATGTGTGTGTTATGTGTATACATAGTGTTACGTAAGCAATATAAGGAGATCATTGAATGGATGGATTTGAGTTAAACGAGCTCTATCTGCTAAAATGCTTGATACACATTGCTAAGGATCATATGATTAATATAAAAAATATATACATATTTATATATATATTATATAGAACTATAGAGCTATGTGAGCTTGAGAGATCTACGGTGATACAGCCAAGGTTATATGATTTTCTAGATGGCAACTTTACTTTTTAATTAATTAGAATTAAAGTGAATCTGCAGAAGGCGAACTTATTTTATGATACTGTTAAAAGTCCTGTCCAACCAAATAACCATCCCTACATCATCTCTCTAGCTAGCACAACTATCATAAAAGCAACATGCTATTTCCAATTCAATGTAATATTCGGTTTATACACAATTTACTGATCGTCCCGTCAGATCGCCGGCAAAAAAGGAGAATAAGGAGAAGTATTAAAAAATCAATATTACTACTGAATGTAAAAAAAAAAAAAACCGTGCTCTGCTGATTTTTGCTGTTTTTATCTTGCTTTTTGGTATCAAGGAACCGGTAAGAGGTATTTAATGTAGCCTAAATTTATAAAATTATGCACCTAGAAATATTTTAATACCAGCAAAAAGTATGTCGTTGGTAGGGTTTCAAAAGACTCAAAAATCGTACATGAGAAAATGCAAAAAAGTTTTGATGCAATGCAATTTTTATTTGTTAATTATTTTAGAATGATTTAAATTTGATTTTCGTTTTCAGGGTCATATCCCCGATACATCAATATATTGTATAGGAGAATATATTGATATGTTGGGCTAATGATTGCGATTCGGGGATTGGGCACCTGAGTCACAACAAAGCTACAATAAACCTTCTTGGAAATATGCATGCACAGCCGGGTCTTTTGTGAGGTAGAGTAACCTTTCTAAGTAAATTAGCAAGAATGTTGATAGCCTTGAGGGCACACCGGTACCGAGATAAAAGTTTAGGGTAGAAATTCGTTGTGCCTACTTTGGCTCAACTCTTGATTTGTGTCTACTCTGGGATCAGTTTGTGTGCAACCGTTGATTAAAAGTGTTTTTCAAAGTTTTTAAAAGTGTTATTCCAGTACGACGAGTGGACTTAATTATATAAAAAAGTGAGCGATATTTTTTAAATTAGTTAAATATGGTAATTGTTGCGTTTTAGATATTTCTATTATATTATTGTAGTTCGATAGAGAATTTTAGTTACATAATTAAAGAAGTACTATTTGTCCTTCTACTGGGTCGGGTACGTTATGACCAAGGAGTTCTGTGTTGTCAATACTGAAGCATCTCGTTGGAACTAGAGTATGTTTGAGTAGTAGTTGTAACTAGAGCACACAGCCAAAACCCTCGAGAATACTTCCCAAGCCATGAAATAGAAATCTATACGTGTGCGTATGAGTCCGTTTCCTAAAATGTTCTATAGTGATACTGATGAAAAAGTGCCAGATATTAAATTTATATATGCTATGGAGCCTAAACTACCAACCGTACAGGAAAATAGTCTTCTAGTAATTTAAAGCTTGATTCCTTATTTTCCCAAAGGCTACACTTACTATATATCTTACTTAAAAAAATAATAAAATAGTTTTGATTGCAAAGTAACTTTACCGTTTAACGCTCAATAATAATTGCATGCCATGATTACTCAGCTCAGAGTTTTTGTTCGAGGAATCGTAGTTACTATGTTAAAATAATTTTTCTTAACTTATTTTGGTAGGAAAGGTATAAAAGTTTTATATGGGTTGGGAAGAAAAGAAAGCAAGCTTAAGATTATCAGAATACCATTTTTCTGTATGATAGTAGTTTACAGCGCAGAAGCTATTCAAATTAATCTTTTTCCCAGTTTTACATAAGAACACTGCAAATATTTTAGAATGTTAGGACTCAGGCGGGGCTCACATGTAGTAGTAGGGGAATCTGTTTCACGGCTTGTGAAGTATTCTTGAGGATTTTGATACAGCCCACTGAGTGTTTACTCACACCCATATATGTTTTTCTGTTTGCAGGAAGTGGCTAAGTCAACGCCCAAGCTAAAGAGGGAAATTGTAATACGAAATTATTCGGTTGGATAAATGAAGAAAATATGAAGCATTTATAAAAATATTTTTTTTATCATGTTTTATATGAGT